>JAHDVE020006245.1:0-92911 GCA_022606495.2 Halesus radiatus
CAAAATATTTGAAAAAAAACCTTGACTCTGTGCAGAAACGGGCGGTCCGTTTGATAGTTTCGCCTATCTTAACAAACGGATTGCAATATTTGTAGCACATACGTCGGGTGTGAATGTTATCCTTGTTCTACCGGTATTTTAATGGAAGATGCTCTGATGAACTAGCGTCATTGATCCCTCCGGCACGGGTGCATAGTCGGGAAACAAGCCAAACGCGCGCCCAATATTTGCACATGGTTGACATTTGTCACATGAGAACGGATCGCTTCTACGACTCGTTCGTGTTCAAATGCTCGGTTGTGGAATTATCTGCCAACCTCTGTGTTTCCTTCATCCTACAATATGGGTCTCTTCAAGACCTAAGTTCACTCTTTCCTATCCTCTAAAAGACCCTCCACACAGCATCCCAAAGATGATATAGGCCTTGAGGGAAACTATTTCCCTCGGGGCCTCCTGTGTGGAGTTACTGTAAAAAATGTAAATACAAAATACCGATTTAAATAATATTATGAATATATCAAAATATCAACAAGTACATATTAAACAATTGAGAAATGAAGAAAAACAGTATTACAATTTTGTTACAGTGAGGATAGACTTAAATAATAGTAGCACTTAAATAATTTTAAAGATACCAGCAGCTACCAAGGAGCTATACAATCAAGGAGACTGTCACGTTAAAATCAATACACAAGGTTACTTTAAAAAAGCCAACACTTTTTCTTCAGTGAGAATTTAGTCGTAGAGCAATTGTTTTTAAATGTGTATGGCAACTTGTCTCTCCTTAAAAAAGAAATAATATTACGCTCTACGACAAGAGTTTATAATATTGAAGAAATGAATGAATTTTTGATGATTAAACGCAAACAATATATATATTTTTTGAAATATATATTAAACTGTATATCGAAAATTCAATCCCGCGCGATTCGAGAAATTCTTGCGCGGATCCAGTGGAATTCAAAACCGTGCGGAATTGCAATCCCTATGTAAGACATCAGGACAGCTTTGATGATTCCAAATAAAAGTTTATAAGGTCATTGTATTTAGACTATCAACACATTTCTGTTTCATTCAGTCCTTGGAAATCCAGACGGTACGCGGATTAAAATAAATAATTTATTCTCAGTGTCTAGTCATTTAGGTGTTGGGGTGAGTGAGAAGCAACAAAAGGAAATAGATAAAGGTTTTGCGGAAGGAACACTTTTTTCATTAATTTTTCAACTTTGTAGTTTTCACCCTCATTCTCTGTGAGCTGCTTAGGAGCCTACTGCTCTGTCATTAAATGTATTAGAACTAATACAATGTAACACTCAGTACAATTTAAATGAGTATTTTCTTCAGTCTTACACAAAAACCTATGCAATTTGTGCTTAATGAAGCAATTAATTACTTAACAGTGGTGTGCAGTCCGTGAGGTTGAAAAGCTGTGTCTTCACTAAGAAAACAGAAACATTAGAAGAAGTTACAGAGAAAATTAAGTAGGCGTCAAAATTCCATTATATTTATAGTAATATGGCAAGGAACTCGTATGACCATTTGCTCGGTTGGCCGTAACTGGACATGCACTATCAAAATGGCAAAATATGCATGGAAATATGCACTATCAAAGTCAAAATATGCTCCAACAATGCAGAAAGATGCATTAAAAATGCTAAAACATTGCTAAAATTAGACGACACGTACAGGAAAAATGTTTTTGTAACCAAGTTCTATGGGAAACTTTCAGGTTCTGGAAGCGAAATTGAAACACGACCATCTTTAGTATAAATTCTATTTTTATTAAAATTTCCAAAAGAAACCGGTTCCAAAAATAACCCGTTTCCTAAGAAAAGACAAAAATATAGACCACTTCTTCTAAAGCTCATATTTTGAATAATAATTTAACTCAAATATACACTAACGACCAAAAGGGCCCAAATATGGATTATGCATATGCAAAAATGCAAATGCATAAAATCTTATGTTTCTATATTTCTCTCTTGATGAACGAAACTCTGATTATAACAAACACTTGAACAGCCATAGCTCTTTAATGAGCAATTTAGCGTATAGAATAACAGCTACCAATCCGAGGACATCGAATAAGCGGGCGACTATTGAGAGAATGTTCCGCTTTGTAGACTTCTCCTGGACATAAGAAGTCATGAAGAAGAAGCTGTCCTCAACTGGTTCCCAAGAGAGACCTAATACCTTTGAGGCATTCTTTGAACCGACAGTGAAGTCCACCGTGCTGCGATGAAACTTCGGAAGGTTCTCCAGTAAAATTTGAGAATTGCTAGTCCATTTTACCAAATCAAAAGCTCCGGACTTGAACAACGAGATTAGTTCTTGGGAGAGACGGATAGCGTTGGACTCAGCTGCAATAGAATAGACCAGGTCATCCATGTACATTTTGGACTCTGCTATATTAGCAGCATCCAGGAAATGTGGTCTCATATCATTTGCCAACTGGAGAACAGTCCGCATTACTAAGTATGGACTTGCCTTTAGTCCGAAAGGGACTCGATTAAATTGAAAAGTCGAAAAAAAAACGAAGATCAAACAAAAGCAGAAATAAATCGGCCTGCAAGTTAAAACCATTATGAAGGATGTCATTTAGTGACAGCCCTGTATGTGTTTTCACACTAACATCGAGGACAATCCGAGACATAGGTTTGATGGCGTGATGTGGGATGTACTATCCATCATATGTAATATCAGGCTTTGCGACTTTCGACAGGTAATTTTTATCAATATATTCACTGAAAACTTTATTATAATTCTACGGTAAATCAGAGAAATGTTTGAATTGCCCCTCCAAAGCTGTGGGTACATTATTCTCGGATTCAACCCTGTTCCCGAAATAAAGATACGAGAAAAACTGGGCACCGATGACTAATTCCATATTTCCAGGAATATTCCACGTAAAATACTAAAGTACTCCCTCTAAGTGGCGGAGTAAGTATCACCTTGGCTATATGGTGATTGAGTAACTGATCCGTGCTATTCTTAACGAGTGCGTGAACATTGTGTTTATTCTTTGGATATACGCGGGTCTCAATGTCTAAGTAAATATACCCTAAATTGATGTCGATGATAATACAATTCCTTTGACAAAAGAATTACTCAAAGGAATTATCGGAAAATTAAGCGCTTTACAGCAATCGACCGTAATCAGTAGACATCGACTAATTATTTTCTTCCCATTTTACAGTTTCGCATAATTTTGAGCAGTTCATAATAAAACTATAGAATTGAGCAGAACAGGCGATGGATGGGTTAACAGGCCATTACTGGGCGGAACTTGGGATGGCTTTAATATGATGTGGTGATCAACCTCTAGTTAAGTATGAATAGGTATCTCTTTCGATGACATTCCCACCAACGAAATTCCTCAGATCCACAAATATAAGGGTGGTTCCCCTCGACATACTAACAAAACTTGTTATATTATTATCACGCAGGTACTGCTGCATACCCCGCATTCCACAACATGCCGTGAAGGTGGGTAGATAGCATCAGTATCACCCCAGCGACATGTGTTTTAATTGGCGGGCGTGAGGGACTAATTTGATTGGGTATCGGTGTCTTGAAAACTTGGGTTTAGGTTTCAACATCATAATTAGGGGTGTTTTTTTTTTTTCGGGATAAATAAATACTTTATACATAATTGTAATGAACGTGCAACAGAAGTCTTGTATGAGAGAAACGGACTGAAAGTGAGACAATTTATTCAAGATTTCCCACTCTATCGTTCTGTTGATATTTTTATGTTCATGTTTTCCTAAATGCTTCAGGATTGATTTGCTATTATGGAAGTTCTCCGAAGATATCATTTTTTCTTCATATAGTCATACCCTTTCTAATCGGACATTGGCTTCAACCTGGGAGATATTCTCCCTGCATACTGCATCCTGGACTGCAAGAATACATGAAAACGTATTCGCAAAAGTCAATAGTCACGTATCAACTCTACCACGTATCGCATCAATATCCCTCTGAATTATCAAACATATTTTATTGTATTTATGGTCCCTTGTGATCTGGACATTTTTTTGAAGAATCTTCTATTTATATCTATAACAAAATCAATTTTTTAGGCTACTTTATTACGAAACTCTTCATTAGACACCCTATATAATAAATAATGTATTTGGATGCTCTAAATTTCAAATGATCTTATCTTCCTTGGATTAAAGGTATGATTTGGAAATAACATCATTAGAAGAGGACCCAACAGCGAACCTTGTGGGAAGTCGAAATAAATATTAAAAAAACCATTGGTAGGTACCTTAAAGCAATATTTTCCATTTTAATTTTTATTCTATAATAGGAATGTCACAATAACAACGGAGTTATGCAATGTACTTCTCTCCTAAAGTATTTGCAATGAATACAACATAAAATTTTAATCTGTACTTACATACGTATTTCTTTTTTTTCAATCATATCTTTTCAATCTTATACTCTGAATGATAGCATCCAGCTTTCTTTTTAGTGCAAGGAAACCTCCAAAAAGCCCCTTTTTGGGTAGTTTGAGAAGCGTTCTTCCATTTTATGATTCAATGGATTAACAGTTGTTCTTACCGAGAAAATAATAAATTTGACCACAAATAACTATATCAAAAAGCGTATTATGCGTAGGTACACGAGTTATAAATGATACCCAAATATAATCATTATGGATGTTTTATGACAGGAAAATGTTTTTTTTTTTAATATTTACACACGGTTCTCATAGCAGGAGTATTTACAACTACAGGGGTTTCAAAAATATCGTTTAAAAATATATTTATCTTCAACGCACAATTTGATATATTGGATTTTCTTATCTAGTACATTCCGAGGAGAAGATATATGGTTTCGTTGAATGATGCTGGGCTGGTTATATTTTTTAAATACACGATAACAATCAGAGAGACAATATAAAATAAAATTGTTTATAATTTTAGTACAGGTAAATGATAAATTAGAATACTGGGATAGATTAGGTTTCAGTGACTTTTTTTACGTATTCGTAAAAAGCATTTACTTTTTGGCTTGCCATAATTATAATAAAAACACATAAATATATTTTTAACCATTTCAATTTAATATATTGATCGACCGGTTTCGAAAGTACCCTTTCTTCGTCAGGACAATATACAATATACAAAACTAATACAAGATACGAAATAATGACAGACATACATAACTATTTTGGTGTTGGAGTGGTGAACAAAGGGGAAGGGGTAATCAGATATTTTTCAGGAAGAGCAGAGCGATTCACTGGAAAAATATCTAGAATAGGACTATAAGATAAATTTTATATTGCTTTTCCGAAAAACCGCTCTCTTCCTCCTGAAAATATCCCAATTACACCTCCCCCTTTGGTCGCCTCCCAAATCAGTAGTTTAGTGTAAAAGAGAATTTTTTTTGAAATTGCCATTTCTTTTGCAGGTGTCTATAATTCTTGAGAAATATTATTTTTGTTTGATGAACGCATTGTGATCCTCTCTCCCAAACATTTTACCAAAAGACTGAAAAATTTCGGTTTTAATAGTAGACTTTTTCTCTTTTGCCTAACCATAAAATCATCTATTTGGGCTTTATAATGAATCATAATATTCCACAAGATTCAACTGAACACGCGGCAATAAAGAATTTGCTTACGCAACAGTTACTAATAAAACAATTAGACAAGACACCGTATAACGGTTTATTCACATCTACCAGCACCGCGTAGTGCAGAATTCAGAAGAACACATTCAAATGCGCATGTACTGGTCAGCATCGGATTGTCGGCTATTTTGACGTTGCTTGTGGCTGCCGGTGACGTCTGCGACTGCCCCGATGCAATGGGAAGTAATGCAAAATCATGCGTTGTTGGTTTGAAAATTTGATAGCCTAGAAAGATCATAGATAATTTAATTAAATACTATAAGTAGAACACACCTTGGCCTTTTGTTTAATCGGGAATTTTTATGAGACTTTTTATAAGCCGAGAAAAGAATAAAGTATCAGACCTAAAAAAGATGTTTAAAGTGCGAAATTTTCTACTTACCAACCCCTTTTCAGATATTGTAATATTGTTCATTGGAGCAATTTGAACAATTATGCCTAAGATTTACAAAATTAAATAAAACACGCATTTCGGTGATGTTTTTTTTTGCGTACATCGAAACATGCGGCATGTGTTAAGCCGAAAATTCAATCTTTTCGCCACTTGCATAAGGAATGCTTGCTTTTGCTCGAATTTTACTAAATTAATCCTCTTGATACCGCCATCTTCGCGTCACTGTCACTTGACAACGACAGACGTAGATATCGCCGAAACTAAAAGTATCTAGAACGAGAAATTGATTGAGTTGACTATACATATAGGTTATAAATAATAGAAAATATGGGAATAGGTTTATAAGATCGTCAAACATATTGTGGCGGAAGCTAACGCTCAGTTGACAGTTCAGTTGACAGCTGTACTCGCGTCTGTGCTGTGCTGTACGGTGTAATGTGAATACTCTCATCGTTCCTGTACTGTACTGTTGTGCTCTATGCGGTGCTGGTAGATATGAATAGACCTTTAGACATTCCCTTTTTATGTGTGTAGATTAACACATTCCAGGTAGTGTTGCTTGCCCCTTTATATTTTAATATATTAGACAAGTTCAAAATACTATTTCTCTAAATCAGTACACCCTGTCACGTCTAGGCTACACCAAATTAATTCCCCTCGTTCTGGATCTGATCTGGTCCGATGCCGCAATAAATATTTTTACTCAGGTGCAATAAAAACCTCGATACAATCACGGCCCATCTCAATCCCGAGGTATTCGGCCCAAGTCGACAGTCTGTCCCATCTAACAAGGAGTTGTAAACTCAACGGCCAGTAAAGTGGCCTTTAATAGAGTTGGTTTAGGTCATTTGGAGCAATAAAGTGGGCCAGTAACAAACAATTTAGTGGCCACGTTTATTGTTGGAACTGAATGATATTAAATTGTTGATGAATGCTGGGCAATGATGGAGTTATGCTAGTTTTATAACGATAGAAACTTATTTTTTTCTTCAATAGATGTGTACTTATTTTGTGGCGTCATTTTTAATATATTTAATTAGAAGTATTTTGTTTACAGAACTATTTCATATATAAATATCAACACATTTATGTATCTAGTTTTTTTTCCAAGTTTACCTAGATTTTTGAGAGAATTTGTCAGTTGACAGCATGTCAAATTTGTCAGGTGTACAAATTTGCTGAAATATTTGCTGAAAATTTGCTGAAAATTGAAAAATTGTACTGTATTTTTTATCATGTTTGTAGATAGATATTATTTTTTAATGTATGGGGATATTTGTGGATATTTATAGAAATATGTGGACATTTTTTGTTAATAAATTTTTGTGGTTATCTACGGATATTTGTAGAAATATGTGGACATTTTTTGTTAATAAATTTTTGTGGTTATCTACGGATATTTGTAGAAATATGTGGACATTTTTTGTTAATAAATTTTTGTGGTTATCTACGGATATTTGTAGAAATATGTGGACATTTTTTGTTCATAAATTTTTGTGGTTATCTACGGATATTTGTAGAAATATGTGGACATTTTTTGTTAATAAATTTTTGTGGTTATCTACGGATATTTGTAGAAATATGTGGACATTTTTTGTTAATAAATTTTTGTGGTTATATACGGATATTTTCGTATACTTGTGGGTACTAGTGAAAATTTCTTGATATTTTTGGATATTTTTAAAATGAATGATTTTTTGCAGATTATTTGTCAAATCAAATTTCACAAATACGTATACATTTGGAAAAATTTGTGGATGTTTGTAGTTAAAACGACTGTGTTATAGTCACACAATCACTATGGTTCTTTCGTTACTATAAACGTGTGTATTTCTTCTTTTTATATGCTCGTCTACAATAATAATAATGATTATTATTGGGTCATTAAGTTGTCTATGGTTAAAGAAACAATAAAGGCAGGTTAGTGAATAGATGAAGTGGTTTAATGATTATTATTCAGTTCTTGCATTGAAAAACGTTTGTTTTTTTTTATTAGTTGGTATTATTTGTTGATAAGTCATCATCAATTTAAGAATATTACTTGAACTTACTTATGGTGTAGTTGTTGTGAATCATTACTTAAAAGTTTTCATATATTAGTAGTTAGGCAATCTGTATTTCCTAATTATCCTCAACCCATTCCACATTTCCTTACGCCTCACAATCTCGGGATTTGGAATTAACATAAAAGGGCTATCACGCATGTAACACGCCTTGCACAAAATTTAAAACGATTCATAGATGAATTTTCACACCAAAAAATGGAAGCGGCAGTATTAAAATTTTACTTGTAAACAGAAAAAAAAAATTCTTCAAACGATTGGTGTTCACTTTGTGATGTATAAATTAATTAAAAATGTATGAATAGTGGTGAATACAAAATATATTTTTTAATTAATTTATGAAAAAAAAAAATCCCTGAAAGTGTGATCTGTACTGATTTTTTAATGTTTTGAAGAAAAATGAAGTCTCTAATTTACGTAGGACTCTTTAACTTCCATCCCCAGACAGGTTTTATTTTTATTTATTTTAACCCACATTTTTCCAAAAAAAAAAATCATATAATATATGGTAGTCTTTTTTTACATATGTTTATGATTGTTTAACATATTAATTATAAATAAATGTGAACACACACACACACACATACACACAGAAACACACACACACACACACACACACACACACACACACACACACACACACACACACACACATACATACATATATACATACTTATACACTATACACTTTTTTCCTATACCACACTATATAATAATAATAATAGTTGGATGATGTGTATAGCGCCGTTTTTGTGAAAAACACCTCGAGGGCGCTGTACAAATATTTCTTAACTAATTATATACAATCAGATACAGAAAAACATACTTACCTGGCAGGTCGCTTCAGATGAACACAGTTTTAGAAAAAAATATTTATAGAGATGATAGTTTTACATGGTTATTTGTTTCTTCTTTTCTATTGATTTTACATTTGTTAGATGATTGGTGGCACAAGAGAAGGTAGCATTTATTGAATTATTGGTATTAATTTTTAGGACTGGGAAGTATTCATAAAATGAATTTTAGGACTATATTTACCATGTATCATTCGCTAGCATTGTACTAAAGCCGCTCGGTCAAATGTATATAACCATTTACTAGATATTAGACAGAGACATGTCATTTGTACCAATCCTTGTAATAATTGTCTAAAACATTGTAATTTGTACAATACTCTATTTACACAAGTACTGTTTGTAACTAGAATAAAAATAAAAATAAATAAATAATAATTGAGCAGCATTCAAAAAAACGACACGTTTCTTTTTCATACCTACATAACACATTAAGTAATAGAACCACAGGTGTTATTTATATTTTTCGGAGCATACCTTACGTTTTTTTTCTATCTAGACATTTTCGTATAATAATTTTTTTAACTAGATATTTAAATAAAGTTTATCTTCATAAATATCATATATTTTTTGAGCGCATAGAAATATAAGACGAATAAAAGTAAATATAATGTGTACATAAAAATTCTAAATACCGAGACTTAACTAATCATTAAATTTAACCTAACCAGGGATTTTCATGTTACTTTATTTTTGTAGATTACAATCTTGGTGGTGATATGTTAATAGCCGTAAGTCAACAATCGATTTTGTATATACCTGCACCTCTCTATCAATAAATAAATCCAGTATTTACATTTTTATTATATTATGTAGGTTTTCAAGCCAAAGAAAACGTGAAACAATAAATAAATCTACTCATCACAAATTTCCCCACAAACGAAATCCAAGGAATTAAATGTTGGCCGCCATCACAGGGCGGTTACTGTACCTAACCGATTTGGATGTTTTTCGATAAGACTGACACCGATTAACGGATGCATCGAGTTGTTTATACTAAGTTGGATTATAAAAATGAAAAGGATTTAGAAAAATCGTGATAGGAAAAAGTTCCCCAAATACCGGATACAGAATAAAGATAACATTTTTGAAGGTACTCTGAAAGCTCTGATTGCTGGTAAGTGAGCATCGCGTTAATATTCAGCGCAACGTTGTACACGTGTGAACTCTGGACAAACTATCAAAGTAGTAGTATAGAAAGACTTCGTGTGCAGTACAATAACGCCTTCTTCATAATGCTTGGCCTTCCCAGATACTCGAAGATAGCGTCGAAGCATACTGGAGAAAGATATTGGCCAATCACAATTTAAATGCCGCAGCTCCTTAAAAGCTTTATTTTCATGTACTTATTTTTTTTGCTTTTTTTTATGTTTCATTCATCATTCACCTACCTTATCGTATTATTATTTTTTTATAAATATTGTATGTATATCGTTGTATGGAATGTGAGGGACTGCACTAACGTCCCCACATACCGGAATAAACATTTATTATTATTATTATTATGCCAATACCAAGGTACTCACCTTCACCATTGTCTTTAAAATTTGTTATTCACATTAAAAAAATACACATTTGAGTTAGACAGTTACCTTTAAAGAAACAAGGCAAAACAAAACAAGTCGATAATATGAAATTATTTAAATTTGTAATTTTGATCTGGGAAATAGATTGTGTTTTATTTCGGTTTAAAATCGAATAAAATATTAAAAAAGTAAGTATAAATTTGTCTTAGAATATCACATAGAATCATTTCTTTTCATTTAAGTACAATTAAATTACAAAAACCGTTGTTTAAAGTAAAATATATGTTCAAGGACCGTTGTATTTTTTTAAACTTAAATTTAATTACATAAAGTAATTAACAGAAAAAAAATTAATATTTAAGATTCTAAATAACAATACGTTTTGTAACTTGAGTAGATTTTTTTTAGCTCTTTCCAGACATTATTTTAAAAACTTTTCTTCAGTATTAGTACTGAAGAACTAATTTACATTCGAAAAAAAAACATTAATATTTTAACTAAATACCAACTCTTCCTTATCCACAAATCTTCTAATAAATATAATATTAATAACAAATAATATTTAAATAGTAACTGCAATATCACGCAATATCACGCAATATGCACTCTTTTCTAATATTGTATCCTGAGCGTGCAAAATCGTATCTTCCAAAATAACGTGCTAAAAAGACACAAAATATATAATACAAAATGAGATAAACAAGAGCTACAGTAAAAATAAGAGCACGTACGTAGTAATGACAAAAACAGGATACAAATAAGAACTTTCAAGTCAAAGGCTCAACAAGGTTTTGGCGAGACCATGATTTTAGACACACTCAATCCTCGAAGTTTATTTTTGTTAAGCCTGACAAAAACCATTTAAACTAGTACCAAAAAATACATCGCTCTGGCTTGAGTTAACAAGTCTCTACTTTATGGACAGTGGAGTACCTACCCTTAATTAGTAGTGTTGATTAAGGAAAAACAATTCATTGTTTCTGAGTCTACGGCATTGAATTCTGAACTAGATAAGTTGCAACAAATAAGGCGAGTCAATAATACAATTAATTATTTTGAACACTCAAATAAGATCAACGTCTTTCCCAAGCTTTTCTAATGAAGAATGGTTTGTTCAATCTCATTATAGGAGTAATCGCCTACTTCTCACCCTAATTTTCATGCAATTTCACGTAAGTAGCAATGATGTACGAATTCAATATGTTGAATATGAA
Organism: Halesus radiatus; assembly: GCA_022606495.2. Lineage (NCBI taxonomy): Eukaryota > Metazoa > Arthropoda > Insecta > Trichoptera > Limnephilidae > Halesus > Halesus radiatus. Next base: position 11,695 of record JAHDVE020006245.1, read on the forward strand.
GAGCATAGAAAGGAGACCAAATAACACTGGCATATTCAAGATGGGGGCGAACTAGTGAGCAGTAAAGAGCTTTTAGGGTATTTTTATTTTTAAAGTCACAGGCAATTCTATTGATGAGGCCAATAAGTTTAAGTGATTTATTAGCGATATTGAAGAGTCACTGTTCCTGGCAGCGTCAATTTTTATATATAATACGTGATAAGATAAAGGTAACCAAATATGTTTATGCATTGAAAGCAGGAAAGAAATCAGCTTCTCTCTTAAAGTCAATAGCTTGGAAAATTAAGCTATGGAGGTCGATTGTTTGACTTTTTTCCAAGGTTTTCCATTTTTAATATCCTACAAAATATCCAAAGAGAGCTATGGCATTTGTTTCAAGTTCGTAGTGTTCGTATTTCTGAAGTCAGTATTTCCATTTTTGGTTCAACTATGTTATAGCTTCGCAGAGTTAAATATTGAAAGTAGATACAATCTCGGATAGAATGTGTCCCGCGATACGCTTAGGAGAACGATTTAAATTTTACATGGATAGGGTCAGGCGGTTTGGGAAAATATTTGGTTTAGCTTTCCAAGCATGCGCTGAAGAGAATGTAGATACTATGTTAATTGGTTTCTTATGAGGGAATTCTAAAAAAATGCATATATATTTCATTATGAGACTAGCGCAGACTCGTGAAAATTACTAATGGTGGCATAAATTCATTTATGTACCTACTGAACATAAGAACTATGTCATAAATTCATTTACGTACCTACCGAAAATAAGAACTATGGTATAAATTCATTTACGTACCTACCGAAAATAAGAACTATGGCATAAATTCATTAACGTACCTACCGAAAATAAGAACTATGGCATAATTCATTTAGGCACCTAACGAAAATAAGAACTATGGCATAAATTCATTACAGAGTGGAAAATACTCTCAGTATCGCCCTGTTGAAAGATCACCATTCAGAATTGAAACGTTGCTTGAAATGGCTTTTAGCCGTGTTTGGTGACCAGATCTGTATAGCCAGGTATTTCCCTACCTTCCTCTGCCCCTAGTCAATACCTTCAGGCTCACAACATTCCCCAATCGGGGATGCCATAGTTTCACTGGCTCCAGACGGTTGGGAGCAGTTGGGACTCTTGTGCGGAATTCATATAAAAAAGTACTGACAATAAGAACGGTGGCAATCCTCATTCTCATTGAACAGTGTATTCGACACGCAATATGGATCCTTATTCTTGTCCCATTTTTTTGACGGCCGAATGGATATTTCCGAACTGCATCGGTGGAATAAACATTGCAAGCTGGAAATATATCCGTTTACTTGTTATAATATCATATATTTTATGCTAAGTGTGGTGTTCATGCTTTTTTATATTTTATGCTAAGTGTGGTGTTCATGCTTTTATATATTTTATGCTAAGTGTGGTGTTCATGCTTTTATATATTTTATGCTAAGTTTCGGAAATAGAAAAAAAAAATAAAGATTCCTTTATTCAAACCGTTTTCTGCTCATAGTTAATACTTTAATACAGCGGAAACATTTTAAAGAGATTCTTGCTTATGTAGTGGTGAACTGTATCGTAAGAAAGGAAAGAGAGGATTGCGGGCGGATGTTCCAAACTTTTTCGAACCAATTTGTACCACTATCGGTGTGCACAAATACATTCAGACATGCGCTCTTTATATTATTTTACTGTACTCAAGTAAACTTAATAAGGATATGAGAATAAAACGTGTAAACTGCATGATGCATTTACGTTTCGTTGTATTTAATTTATTTTTTAAAATTTTATTTCTCCTGTGCATGTGATCTTTGGACGCCGTATAGGGAATATTTTTAAGATAATAAAGTTCTGGGAATGATAAAGGTATGATGGGTGTGTAGGAATCTGGGGGTAGGTATGTTTAGGAGTGACAGACGTATCAATCCATCCCCTCCACTGTGGTGCAAGCCGATGGGTCGAGAGAGTTCGGCCTGGAGAGGTCGAGAAGTCAGTTGGCGGGCAAACGCATCCACCGTCAAGATCTGAACAAACTTCACCCTATATACTCAGGCGCCCCTGCTAAGTCATAAAACGTAGCGAAGCACTTGGGGTGACATATGGTAGAGGTGGGTCCTGGGGCGGCTTTCAATTTTTTTTGTTTGTTTATACATTACAAGGATTTGTGAAAAAGTTAAAGGTAATCCACTCCTCCCCAAAAGCTGAAGATTTATCAGATGGTGATAAAGAGCTTTTAATTGTCCGATTCACAGAACACCACACTTAAATTTGTAATGGAGCTTTTTACTTTTAACGGCTTCATTAACTTTATCGTGTTCACGTAATGGGTGCATGGTGCATGCATACCATTACACTTCTTTCATTGGATACTTCATTAATTATTTACCAAGTCAATAATGAAAGTGTTAATTTGAAAGAATTAAAAATAATTATCGGATTACAACGCAGCTCTGTTGCTTGGTCAATAATAATTTATTTATTTATTTACTGTAGTTATAGAAATGTATATATACTAGGACTGTATTAAAATGAATTAATTAATATTAGAATATTAGGCTAATTTAAGTGTATAAGATTGAGATTAAGTTCAGGGCTGACGTGGTTTGGGTAATGTAGATACGAAGGGATGGATGGTAGAAGAATATAACTAACAATTTACTACATATATGTACAATTTACTACCGAAATGCAAGCGGATGAAAAGAAACGTCAGAGATGCCCTAGGAAGGGTTCCACGATAATTCAACACACGTATGGCTCGGCACACTTTTAAAAGGTGAAAAGGCCCATTAAAAGTACGAAAATAAAATCTATCCTTAAAACCTAATCTACTATTATTATTACTGTTTAGTCAGATGCATTTTAAAAGTATTGGGGATAATATTGTATAATATTTTATAAGAGGAGTATATTGTATTAAATCAACTGAAGGTATCTAATTTGAAAAGGTAGTGAGTGGTGAGTGGCCGGTGGTTTTTTTGTCACATAGTGTCTGAGAAAACGGATTTTAATTGCGGAACCGAATGAGTAAGATACTCTACAAATTTGTGATATTAAAGAAACCTTTCCAGAGAAACCTAATGCAATTATGAATAGACCATCAGAATATTTAAGAATCCTAAAAAATATTTAGTCTTTTCCCATATTGCCTCATAAAACGGTGTTTACATCTCTACCCCAAGAGTAAAATTCTACACAAATCTTGCTCCTTTTTTCCATAAATTCATTTTTCATGGAATTTGTGAAATTTTTATAGAGATTTTCATATTCACAAATCCTAAATATCGCTTAGTTTGGTCTAATTGAACCTTAGAAAACGGTTTTTCATTATTTACCGATAATTACTGAACCCAATATGTAAGATGCTTAAACTCTATTTTATGAAGGAATATCTTAAGGATTAATGTTGTGATGTGTCTCCGTAATGAGTGTAACTATGTGATGTGCCAGTGATGTGTTTCTTTATAATAAGTGTCTCTGTACAATCATATTATAATGTACCATTGATGCCTTTATTACAAATGCAAAATATGTGTTGTAAATATTGTTTATGTACTGTGAAGATTAATTATGTATTTTAAATATTATGTGTACTTCTAAAAACTGTACTGTAGGTTCTGCATTTAATCCCGCAGTAATTAATTTATTTTTGTTTTAAATTATGAAATATATGCCATTAAAGGAATTGATTTGTCGCGATTTTAGAGGCACCTTTAACCATTATTTGCGGGCAACGGCGATTAAAAAAAGTTTTACCCCATCTGCTTTGAAAATATAATGAATTATAAAATAAAAAAAATAGAAAAAAGCATTACGTTGGACTTCAAATTAAATTAAAAACGACCAATTTACGTTGAAACACAAATTTTCAGTACATAATTTAAAATATCGTCCCGAAAATTGTTTTTTTTTTAATGTTTTATTTTTGTGTTTTTGTTTACGTAATCATAATTTACATAGCAAATATGATAATAAAAAAAAATACGACAAACCCGCAAACAATTTTCTTAGTTGCCTCTAAAATGATGAAAACTGTTTTTTTTTCATGGCATGTACTTCATAATTTAAAACTAAAATAAATAAAATACTTTTCATGAGTACTGGATATTTACTCAACCTATAATTTAAAAAATATATATATATCATTCAGTTTGCATGGGTATTTAGGCCCCAAATTCAAAATTAAGTTGTGTATGAAACAGGCAGCGCAGCCGTTCTTCCTAAAAACTAATATCATTTAAAAAAACACGTCTTTTACAACAAAAAAGGTTAGGTAGGTCTCTAACGAATGTTTTTGAAAACAATAATATCTTGTAGGTGTATTTATGAACCCAACGGAAAACGATAGGGTCCGAGCCATATCGTTTTAAGGACCCTATCGATTGGAGTGATATTTTTATTAATACATGTCTCCGAGGAGGTCCCGAATCCTAACAATGGTCTGGTAGCAGAGCGGATGCGGTGACTAGGCGAATTTTATACCATCATTGTCATTCTGGACCCCTGAAAATATGGACCCCGCTAGCGGCGTGTTTTGTAAAAACAAAATGTCACTAAATGTTTGTCAAGGTCCGGACGTAAATCATATCTCGATTGGCTCGTGGATTCTCAAACTTGCCATTAGCTGAGAATATGTTATTTAAAATAATAATTTCTTCAAAAGATGCGTAATTACTTTGTGGCGTCATAATTAATAAATTAATAAGAATTACTTTGTTCGAAAATTAAAGCTCCTTTATAATTTCGATAAACTATATCATGACGAGGAAAGCTTTGCTTCTGAAAGAAGTAGATATTTAATTTATATATGAAAAACACTGGTTTAAAGAAAATAATTCTTATTAGCATATAAAATAAGAGTATTCTTCTGTAAACTAAATCTATGTCAAATACCATGAAATGAACGCGCAGTTTCTGACATTTTACATACATTGAGATGGTATACTAGAGCCCCTAGCGGTTCCCGTTGGAGTAATTTAAAAATTTGAAGGGTATATAAAGAAATAAATAATGATAAGACTCGTGATATGTTAAGCCAAAAGAGGTCTAAAAATAAGATATTAAATAAAATTTCTCACACTTTATTAAATAAGTATTTTATTCCCTTTCTAAACCACCAGACCGAGCTCGAGCGTCGAGAGGCGAGGCTAATAACTGATAGTACAAACCTAATAACCCCTTTAATATTTTTTCATAAATCAGCAAAAAAAAAACAGTAAAGTTATTATGTAGGTTACCTAATATATATTTTATGAAATTTCGATTCGTGCAGTTTATTAAGAATACTTATGTTTCACAGAAAACCTATTCAAATGCATGAAAAAAACTAATTCCGCCACCGCGCGTTGTTAGGGGCGCTAGTGTAGCATGTTGCCATCAAATATCAGCTGCGCGTATTGTCCTTAAAGCTAAACGTAATAATGTAAATACGCGATCACAGATGGCGCTAATTTAAATATTAGAAAAAACACCTTTAGCGCTTTATGCTTTTTCGATTGCTCTTTGTTAATAATAAATACATACAAAACTATTATTATAATTTATGGTTAATAGATTACATCCACCGGTTCATCGAACAATAATACAACACCATCATATGACCATTCTACTGTATTTGACCAATGAACGGCATGCCGCATTAAAATATACATGTTATTTAGATTATGTTCTTAGGTTTAAATTTGAAAGAATTTCCCACCAAAAAACACGTTTATTCTATAGGATGTTCAGCCACGAATTTGGAGATTAACGTGAAACTCACATGCCTTTTTTAAAAATTTAAAATATTTTTAGACGAAATACTAATTTCTTATTTAAAAAAAAAAGGATAAAAACCTTCCAAAGTAAGGGTCACACATAGTCAGATTCCTAACGTTTATCTGCTCCTAATCTTTCCCACCCCTTCTTCCTCCAGCCTATCAACATTTTCAAAATAAGGAAGCCATAGTTGTACTGCATCAACTAACAGATAAACCAGACAAAACCACACACTAAGCCTCCCTTAATGCAACACTAACTACAAACAAAATACGTTTATGCATCGCGCTTCACACATTTTTAAAACTTCATCCAGAGAGCTCGACTTATTTAACTCAGCCCATCACAATATCAAACCTAAAACCAATAAAATAAGATTAAAAAAATACACATTACTCTACACAGACAAGATCCTTACCCTTCCCCTCTCTCCCACCCATCCTAACCCCATAGGTTAACCTTGGAACTTTTCATTTTTAATTGAATAATCTAAATACTTGTGTGAAAACCTAATATTAGTTTATTTTTTATATATATTTATCATTCTTGATAATAATTCTAAACTGTTGGTTTTTAGAGATAAAAAAGTTGAAATAATTTGAACAAAAATGTGTTTGCGAAGCTGTGAGTGAAATTTAGTAATAATATAATATGAGAAGTTTGAGGAAGGCTTGCGGGCGATTAAAAGCCATGGGCATTATTCTTAGAATAAATGACAGCATCTTCTCGGCGATCCGTCATAATCAGGCCAGAAAACGGCCACAAAAAGGTCACTAAAGACTCCACTCCAACCAACAAGCAAACATTAGCAAGAATATTATGTTGTTCTAACCTTTTTCCATATTTAAAACAGTTTCCACACGGTTCTAGAAAATCGCTAGAACTCCAGTGCTGTACACCCAGTGTACCATATAGGGTACATTTAGAAGTTAATTATTAAGAAGTTAATATTAAAATCAATAGTTCGAAAAATCGGCCACGCATAACACACATGATATGTCCATTACTGACTACGCATCGTGGCACGGTGAGCAAAACTCCGTACCCCCCCCCCGCTCACTACCGCACCACTCGGCAAGTTATCAACGTACTTAGACATATAATATGTAGTATTAATAAATTTTTTACCGATTTTTCGACAATCGTTTATTTCTATTGCGTTCGATAAATAGCTACCTCTATATTGTAAATATTACTTGGATATCATATGTAGAGAGTTCTAAAAACAATGGAATGATCTAATGATACTTTACTATGACTTTTTTGGTTATGGTGAAATTTAAAACTATATAGATATAACCACAGAATTTCACTCCTTGTGGAGGACTAATTTTGGACATTTGAACTTAAAGGTGTCATTCTCACTGTATGAAGCGGGAGAATTTATCGTGGAACTTTCATGTCCGACTAGGCCGGCATAGAATTTTTCCGATTGTGTAACAATTAGTTTCTTTATCATAAGAGTATTTATTTGTATCTTTGTGCAGAGTGGAAACCCTGATCCATTTGGGCGCATACAACGCAAGTCGAATGGCTTTGTTTTGCAAGGTTTGTAGTTTTTTATGTGAATGTGAGTTCCATGTCCCCAAATGGGTGCATCGTATGTAAAGCCCGGCCTTGCGGTCGTTTTGTGGATGACTAGTTTATTGTATGATGATAATCAGATTAATGATAATGATTTTTACCTGCTTAAAATGCGGTTATTGACCTATTTGCCCTTTCTAATTTTTCATTGACGTGTTTTGTCCACGTTAATTAACATTAAAAGTCTTATAAAATAAAGAGTATTGTGATAAATTTGTTCAATATATAATTGTATTGCTGAGGAACGCCTAAAATATGAACTCTGTGTTTAGTCTATTTAGAGAGATATTGAAATCATAAGAGAAATGTCAAATCAGTTGACAGCACCGGCTAGGAAAGGTTAATATAAATATTTCTGTAAAATAATCAGAGTCCTTTTCATCATTTTTGAAATAGTCTTCATCAATGACAAAAAAATAAGACTTCTGTTACCATTTTATTACCTGGCTTCGCCCGAGATACGAAATGAAAAATATGGAATGCCCAGTCATAATAATAATGATGATAAAAATAATGGAAAAATTTGCATATCGCCGTTTTTGTTAAAAATGGTGGCGACGTGTTAAGGGCGCTGTACACATATTACTTCCTAGACTCTAACTAATAAGGGAGTCCGGTCCATTTATTTAATTTTATTTTACCACTATTGGCGTTCTAATTTAAATAACAGCATTTAAAATTAATTTTTAAAGTTTGTTTTCAACTTTAAAATAATTGTTAAGGTTTAAATTTTCCTTGTCTACAAAAACGCACAAAATCTACGTCACTGGGCCGTCGAATTCACTGTATTTGATTTTGTATTTAAAAAATTCGAGACGTATTTATTTAAAAAAAAATAATTGCCTAATTGCAGCATCTCGTCACAATTGTTTTTGCATATTTTATTAGTGTTTCTAATATCCCGAACCTCGTTTTGAGGTTGTGTGTTCCGATGTCAAAACAAGAATTAACTTTACAGTACACAATTATACATTAATAGCTGAAGTACCCGGCGTTTTCCGGGTTGTGATGTGTTACCCCCACCGCTTAATGTGATGGTAGCCCATATAAAATATTGTCAGGTTATTCGTAGCCAATGTTTGTATTATTTAAAAACTTATTAACATTTACTAATTTAGTTACTGACTTGAATAGTTTCCGACTTTTAACCAGTGACGGCTCGTGACTTTTTAAAGTGCTAGAGTGCTAAGATTGACAAATTCGAGATTATTAATATTGCTACAGCCGAAAATGAATTCTTTTAACTATTTTTTGTATGAGATCTTTTAGCAAACTGATACAGCGCACCACAAAATTGAAAATTTTTGAAAATTCATACAAAAAATCGAATTAAAAAATTAGTTTTCATTTACAACCTCAATAATTCTGATTTTTGCAATCTTAGCACTCTAGCATAGAATGGAAACGGCGTCGAAAGCTGAAAACTTTTGCGTGAAACTTGTTTTTTTTTTGCCATAATCTCACTGGATCCGATTAGCCGGGAGCAGTTGGGACTCTTGTTCGGGATTCACATAAAAAAACAATCCGAAAATTAACAAATTATCATTTATTTTTATCTCAATTTAGCATCATCTGTTCAATCGGCTCCTTTACAATCTTGTTAGCCTACCGATATTTTAGGGACACAATAAACATATTCGACATTATGTATTTGTATACTACAGTTACCATAAAGAGTATAAAGGTTTGGTCTCTCACCTTAACCGGCGGCCGTAAATCACTTTAATATTGCTAAACATTTTATTGCTCCTCGTTGGGCTCGAGATTTCTGAATTGGGCCGTAAAAATAATAATATGCCTGTGTGGGTTGGGGGAATTAAAATGGTCATGGGTAGGACAAATAATATAAAGGCTTTATAAGATGGAATGATTGTTGAAACCACTGACGTCAGAATCACATAGACATGCCCAAAGCAAAATCTACCCGTACCATTTTGACGTGGAGACAAAAAAGGTCACGTAACGATCATTTGGCACCAGCCCGGGTCGAGTAATTTTTAATAAACTCCGATATAATTTGCACGTGGACTGCCATCTAATGATCATCGGATCGAAATAACGTATTCTTATGCGTTAAAATGATGTCAAAACCGATAGTGAGAATAATCACAAAAATCACATTACATTAGACAGGAAATCAATATTTTATATAATTTTAAGCTTTTTCATTATAATTCAGTTAATAACAGTTTTGTGAAACAATCAAATCGAAATTATGAAGACGCAAAAGCGGTCATATCTTCGTTTCCTGTAGTAAGTAAATTAATAAAAAATTCTAAAACGGTTAAACTAAATACTCCAAACAAATATTCTGTTTATGTAAATCAGTAACTTTTTTTAAATATATGGCTTTTATACTTGAATGAGCGGTTTAGGTTAGTTTTGGATATTGGCAAGGCAGCTATGGGAGGGACATTGGCGATAAATTCCGCACAATTGTTAAGGACGAGTTGATCATTCTTCGAAGAGTAAATACTAATACTTTGCGGTGCAATGCAAGGTATCTGCATAATGTTGGGATTTATTTAATTGGTAAATAACTGAAAAGGACATGCCTACCTTACCTTGCTAAATTTGGCGTCTTCTCTTGTTAAAGCACCTCTGTTGATTCTCTTATCTGCGGTTGAGACGAATGAAGTAAAAGGTGTGGAGATATGTTGCATTCAATCCAATTTGACTACTCCCGCGTAAAAAAAAATTGTGTCTATTTTTTTACGTGAACTTCCCACGTTACTCAAAATTAGTAAATTTATTATCCTCCATGCACTAATACTTTTTGTATTCCTACAAAACCTATGAACATTAAAACACATTTAAAAGAAGTAGGTAATAAATTAAAACAGATTTTTGTTATGCGCTGGAACCATATCCGCAGCTACACGTTTTCGTCATTTAAATCACACAGTTTTGGGTGAGCGCCATCTCACTCGGTCGCGCTATCACCAAAGCTGCCTGAGGGGGTAAGGTAATCGGCCAACGGACCGCCAGCAGGTAGCAAATGTTCTTACCGGCAATAATCCGGGATAACCCCAGCCGCCGGCCGAAGGGTGAATGTAGAGGTTTATTTAGTAAAATTAACCATATTCTGATAATTTTTCACTGAAACACAAAATGCAAATGCCATAAGAAGAATTTGTCATTAAATTTATGGATAAATGTACAAAAATTGCATTATAATGATAAAATGCGTGGGGTAACTGAGTCACCCCTCATGACAACGCAAGTTTTGTTTTTCATCTTGGAATGCCGAAAAGTTAACTCCACATAGGTGGCTCTAAGGAAAATAATTTGTTTCAGGGCTTATGTCATCCTTAAGGAAGCTGTGTTGAGACTCATGTTGTAGGAGGGAGGAAACACAGAGGCCGATAAATCGCTCCACAGCCGGGTTGTTGAACTCAAGAACGAGTCGTAGACATGAGATGTCAACCGTGTGCAAAAGCGACTTTTATTTTATTTCATTTGAACGTATTTTTAAAAATCTTGTTTAGGTGCCTCCCCTATCATTTTTGGTATGCAAAAATATTTCAATCGCATGCAATTTGGTGATCAAAAATACCTTGGCCCTCATTTAAATAGTTTCCTTTCTTAATACACCTCTGAACACGTGTGATACTCTTCCATTAGTTAAAAGGTTAAAATAATTGCTTTAAAAACAGTCCTTTCAGGCTATTTAGATTATCACGTTTACCGAGAACTCGTTAACCCGCGCTCGCGAGCCTTTGTTTCTTTCCTAAAAATCAGCATTTATGACATGTAGCTTCACGCTCTTTTAAAATACATGTATTTTCCCAAGACAGCCATTTAATTCAAATGAATATCATAATCACTCGTAAAAGCACAAAATCCAATAATTAAAATCATTCTTCAAGTAACTTTACAGTTTCTGCAGAAATTTCAAGCTTTTATGCGTTATATACAACTTCTTCAATTGCAATTCTTCAATTTTTTAACGAAGACCCGATAGCCCTGGAAATTTATTGCAACGTATCCAAAATGCGGGTGTCCGATATTGCTACAATGTTCCGAGATCCGAGCATATCTTGCCTTACCCATATCAGCATAGGATAGAATACTAAGTATATTGAATAGAAGCAAGTTACATCAAGTGTGTCAAATGTACGATTTGATGAATTTGAAGGTTCCTACCTATTTGTTTGATAAACTGCAGTGGTCCCCTGACTCTCATGCATGCAATACACGCCAAAGAGACACTTACTTATTCTCCCCAGGCATCGAACCGCTGTATTTGAGGGTAGCTATTCCTCAACAAAAAATTGGAATGAAATACAACTATCTACTCGAAGGTCGACATCGCTGTAGTGCTTCAGGAAGTTCAGCAGCGAATGGTTGCTGCCTGTACGGTCAGCCGCATAACGTCGTAAATAATAAAACCGTAAAAAATAATAAAATTATAGGTGAATGATACATGACACATAAAATATGGAACAACAAATTAAAAATAATTACATAAAAATAAAGCGGCATTCACATAGGTTCCTACTTCCTGCATTTTTAACATGCTCCTGCTAGGAAATTTGTTGATTGCTACTAAGTTAGCATAGCGTCGTGAGTTCAATTCCTTGGCTGGCTAAGTCGTTCATCAAGACACAAGCAACATCTTCCGCTTTCTGTGATGGTAGTAGGAGATTTTTAAGGATTGTTAGGTTATTCGTAATGCGGGAATGTTTGTCTATCCTAAAAAAAATTAAATCAAACAATCAATATATCTTTCTTTTCCAATTTCTTCAGTTTGGGGTGCCATAGTCGCACAATGTTCGCGCATCTGAACTCTTGTCACGTGAAAACAAAATAAAAAAACCTTTTTCCACTTGTCCATACCGCCTACAAAACGGTGGTAAGGAAACACAATATTTACGAGGTAGGCCTGCCTCTAATTCCAGCTTCTAAACTGAGGCATCATAATTCTTCTCTCCTCTTCCTCCTCCAACTAAACTATCTACTAGCTCTATCTTCTATCTCCTATTTCCTACAATGACTGCGGTAACCGTGAAGTCATATCTCAGATTCACCGTGTTCTTGTGGTCTCGTGTTAGTTAAATTAAGGGGAATCTACCGTCAGATCTGATAACGGAATGTTTATTATAATATAATAGGACATTATACTATACCTATCTTTCTTCTTACGTATCTACCTGTACGTATAAATAACACGGATTGTTTTCTTGTATCTACTTGCTTTATTTATATAATTTTAAGTGTTATAATTTACTTGATTATACGCCCATCTGGGCTTTAACATGGATTTTTAGAACGAGCCATCGAAAATTATATGGACATAGATATTTTAAACCATAAAGTAATGATTTTTTTAAAAATGTTTAACAGTAACATAAAATAGAAAACTAAAAATACAATATTATAATACAATAATTAATGCTACATTATCCAAGAGACATTCATTAATTGTAGGATTTATTGAAGTGTTGGTATAAATGACACTTTACTGTATAAATGGAGTCAACAATACCTCCAAACTTGTTCCCCAGATCGTACATTCCTCGTATTTATGCGAAATATAATGCACAATTTCACAATATCGACATTCTTCACAATACCCTTTCAAAATATCGAACCGAAGTAATACATACGACCACTAATTGAAGAACGAGTATAAAATGTATCGAGAGCACCTCCTGTCCCGATTCTATCTTCCTCTTTCTCTCTCCCCTTCCTTCTTATTTTCTTTTTTATGATAAAACATCTCTATTTAATCACTGTTAGCACAAGAAAGTTTGTTGGATTACCCTTTGTTAAACTTCCTCCGTATATAAATTTGTATTAAAAACTGTTTGTTTCTCACAAATAAATAAATTCTATTGATTAGTGAGAGTGCCTGATAGTACGTGTTGCAGAAAAATGTTAAAATTGGTTTTATATTCCTCGTCGGTTGTGCCTTAGCTGTTCATTAGGTGGTTAATGATTTTATATAATACAGCAAGATCTGAAATAATTCTTTTATCGGATAATCCTGCGTAATCCGATACAATTGATTCATCAAACTTAGAAAATTAATGTTTTCAATTTTCGGTGAGACACTCACAGAAATGCTATCATAAGGAGACTCGCTAAAAAACACGCATTTTTTTAAAAACATCAGAAATATTTTATTTCAAAATGATGTTACAAAAGTTGCGTTATGCCTCTCCCGCCTTGAATATGGTATACTAGGATGAGGATCGACAATTACTAACCATATTAAACAATTGTCTAAAACACAAAAGGGTTATTATAAAGACCATTTTAAAAGTCTCCATAAGAACGCCAAGAAAACAAATTTTCAAATCTTTTGCAGTACTTAAAATCCAAAATTTCTATGCTAAGAATGTTTTAATCAAATATTTCAAAAGTAAAAAAAAGACCGAAGAAATTTAATTTTCACCACACAAGAGCGAACCAAAATGACAATATATTAATATTCCTAAATTTAAAACTACTTTTGGACAAAGGAATTATAAATATCTCTCCACTAAGTTATATAATTCACTTTAACCGGTCATAAAAAAAAACGAAATCCAAATGATTTCAAAAATCAAATCAAAACCCTGGCTCAAAGAAATCAAAGAAGAGGAGGTATCCAGCATCTTGAAAAGAACTTCGTAGGAGCTTAAAAACAATCAGTCTTGAAATAAAACCCAGTCCGCCTCAGCACAGGAACCCCTAGTGAGTAGGACTGAGAATAACATTACAAATTGTCTTATTAGCCGTGTAAAATTTTTATTAACTAAATGAAAAAATACGTATTAAAATTCAATAAAAAAAACGAATTAAAGCTTAAAATTTATCCACCTAAGAAATTTGTGCTGAACCCTTTCTATGTTGTTAGAGTGTAGTTTATACAAAGAGGACCAAATATGTGAATTATACCCCACTTTACTTCTATCTAATGAAATGTAGAGCATTGATCGCTTCGCTTTGTCCAACTATCCTGGGCATGACCAATTACCAATCCTTGGAGACACGTAGAGGTTACTAATGTATAATATATTCAGTTGTTTCAAATATAGACAAACTGTTGACATCAATTGAGGGAAGCGACACTCAAGGCAGCCACATTCATTCTCTGGGTCTGGACATTACTTAATGGGACCAGTACTTTCTAGGCACCCACATTCTGTCTCAGGACCTGGACATCACTTGATGGAATCAACACTCTCGAGGCAGACATATTATATCCCTGGCCCTGGACATCACTTGATGGGAGCAATACTCTCAAGGCAGCCACATCCTTAACCCTGGCGCTAGATAGCACGTAAAAGGGGCAGAACTAGACCTGATAATTTTGAATGCCTATTTACTTTCTATACGTTCTTGCATATTTCATATTTCAAAAAACAAGTTTTATTATTCACTATAAATTCAGAGGAATTGACAATTTTTCATTAAACAGAAAATCCTTTAAAAATATACATATATACATAACATCGCCCCACGGCAGATACAAGCATATCTCATATTTAGAGAATTTCCAGAGACCTAAAAATCTTTTTTTTATTGCCGGATTCTCACATATATAAAATAATTATATAAAGGGATTAATGTAAAAATAATTATGTATATACATAATAATAAATAATAGGAAAATAATAATTAGAAATACTCTACAAAAATACTATTTTCTTTTATTTAACGGTAACACATTTTAACAGTGAGATTCAGGCTCAAATTAATTTCTTCGTTAAGGACGTAATCACAACCTCCTGTACAGTTGAGTGAGTTGCATAAACTTATTTGTAAACTCACCTGTGGAGAGAGCTACGTACTTCCTAAACACAGTGGATAAAAAAATCTTATAACGCATTTGCAGGGTTTTCGCCACGCTGCATAAACGGTACTTACAATCAATATAAAAAAAATCAGCAATGTCTTAAATATTTGAACAATTTATTTTTATTTTTATATTTTACAAAAGAAAAAATACAATGCAAAAAGTCCCGATAAACTACTTTTTGCAGTTTGTGTAACGGGAGCTTGATATTCAAAACTTAAAATTTGCAGATAAGGATAAAATAAAAACAGATGCAACACACTAAAAACATAAATATTCCTCAAGAATCTAACTCAAAAATATTTCTATAAAAATATATTAAAAAAAAAAAAAACATGAACGACAGCAATAAACAATAAACAATAAATCAAACATAAAATAATGTTTCCCTTTTATCTCATACAAATATTAGCTAGTCGAGTTTCCAATATATTTGTTAATTGTTTAGTTTTAATACAGTTTTTTATTTCAACGGGTAACATATTTATACAACTAGGAATCATGTGTTCTAAAGTTCTTTGTCCATATTTGTTTTTATGTTTAGGAACCATTAATCCTTCATTAAAATTGAGACGAGTATTGTAAGTGTGCTCTAGTCTATTTGTATTATGGTATATATAGGGCTATTACTGTCCTAAAATATAATTTTGTACCACAAAATTGATCTTACTGAGAGAATTTTTGATTTAAATAAATATATACATCTTTTCCTTGGACTTCTCCGATTTCTTCCATCCTCTGGCGTGTTAGATATTTTCCTGACGGTCCTTTCTCTGCCCATTATTTCAGGGTTGTAGCGTTGAAGATATATCGAGAAGTCATTCTAAAATCAACATAATTTTGTAACACACAACAAAACAAACGATAAAAGATCGTCTTTACAAACGGTACCATAAAAAAAACTCGAATGACTGTGTTATTTTTATGAACTGCTTTGCAGCCAACATTTTAATAGAGACGTTATTGGTATAATTTACAAAATATGTGCCCTTTTGGGACCAACAAAGGGTCCAAGGATGACAAAGGATTAGTAGCTTTTAAAAAATACAACGGCAATACATCAAAACGATACGGATCTCTCATTGGGACCCGAGACCTTAGCAGGGATCCGGCGCGGCCACCTGCCCGGGACCCGGGACCTCTGGGACCTGGATCTCTAGTTTTTTGTTTGTTTTTATAAGTTAATAATGTGGACGCACCTTTACACTTTGATATCACATTAAATTATTTAAGAAGAGTGAGAGATTCAAATGAGAAGAAGAAGTCAAAGAGGTTTTATGTGGCTAGGATTGCCTGCATATTAATTTAGTTATCAATTATTTATTAAAATGATTTTTTACAATAAGTAAAATGGGTCCTTACTCTGCACTAAGTTCACACTATAGACGTTTTTTGGATATCTAAGTACAGTGATTTAACCTTAGAATGGAAGCGAGGAAAAAAATTTATTCTGTCGAACTTCAAGCCAATTTTTCACTGAATTGCCGACCGATGGCGGTAGTTTTCTTCAAGGTATGCTTTCATTGAGTTTTTTCCTCAGCAATGCGTTTGTCTTTACAGTAGCAGGCTGCGCTTTTTTATCGTAGGTAAGTTTAACAGCTTTTTCACTGAGGAAATTTTATGTCCCATTATATGGTGGAAACTAGTGAATGAAATTTACTGATTATGAGTGAATTATGCATCTAAAAAAATAATTTTATCAGCAATGAGTGAAGGCAATATTTATAACCCTAAACGACAAAGAGGGACAGGAGAAAAAAACGTCTGATTTAAAATGGGAGTAAAATATACCTCTCGCTTTCAATAATGGGCTAAGGAAGAACGCTTCCATTGTAGGGTTACCTTATTTATAATATTAAAGTCTTAATTGGATTTCTTAGCATGAAGGTGTGCGTCTGAAATATTCAATGGGTAAAAACTCTCGATCAGTTAATTCATAATGTCATTTTCATTATAAAAAAATGGTGAAATAACTATTGAAAGAAGGGTGAATGCAGGAAACTCCATTAACGGAGGAATGAATGCGGTTGGCGCTAACAAAAAGTTGTCCAAAGAAGCGAAGCTAGCGAGTGCTGATACCAACCCTGATGTATGGCAGTGAGGCATGGATTTGGCAGAGAAAGGATGAAAGTAAACTGAATGGTGGAGAAATGAGATCTCTGAGGCAAATGTATGGTAAAACCATGTATGATCGTGTGAAAAATATTGAAATTCGTAAAGAATGCAAGGCTGATGTAAGCGTCATGAGCAAGTTTAAGAAAGGGACGCTTAGATGGTTTGGGCATGTAGAGCAAATGAACGAAGGAAGTAGTTTAAGGAGAATATATGACGCGAATGTGAATGCAAGAAGAAGCAGGGAACGCCCGAGGAAGACATGGCACGAGTAAGTGAATCAAATACTTGAGTCGGGCCATGTCAGAAATCGGAATAACAAAAGAGAATGTATGACACGATCTATGAATGTGAATGAAGCAAGAAGTGTATGCCAAGATAGAGTTGTTTGGGGGTCCGTCCTCTCTGCCTACCCCTGCGTGGAAACGGCGTGATGGTTATTTAGTTAGTTAGTTAGTTCAATTAACTACCCATGTTTCTTGTTTCGTGTATTTCAATTGATTAATCAGAAAAAATGGTTAAATCTCGAAAGGACCCAGGAATTTTTTTATATGAATATCGCACAAGAGTCTCAACTGCTCCCAACCGTCTGGAGCCAGTGAGACTATAGCATCCCCAATTGGGGAATGTTGTGAGGCTGAAGGTATTGGGGAGGGGAAGGAGAAGGGAAGAGGAAGGTAGGGAAATACCATATATTATTTTTATTTAATTAATTGTGAAACGACACAAATCAGTTAAATAAAATTTACTTGCGCACGCCGGGATTTGAACCCGCGACCTTCGGATTCGTAGTCGAGAGTCTTACCCCTCGACCATGGAGGGCGAGCCGGGAATAGTGGCACTATGAACAGTTTGACCTCAAGAACTGTTGAATCAAGAACTACATAGCTTATAAATTAATTTAAAATATTTATGTGTGTAATTTTTATATCCTCTTTTAAATTGTTAAATTGTTATACATTTATCATTTTCATAATACATATAGAATAACCTAGCTGAATAACCACTCTAAATTGCCATCTTAACCCAGGCGTTTCACACCTATGGAGATGGGCAATGCTTCGGCACAAATAACAAATGTTTATTAATATACTCGTACATGCAATTAAGTAATTAAATGAAACATGGCAAGTGATGTGCTGCGTCCTCTTTACAGCTCCGTGATAAAGAAACCTGAGCTAAGGATCGAGATGAAGATGGCAGTGTACAAATCAGTGTATCGTCCCACGCTTATTTATGGTCACCAGATCTGGGAGTGCGATCGCTTGTTTCGCAATCGTCAAAATCATGAAAATGGTGTTTTTTTGCTTTGAAAGTTTGATTACCTATAATTATTCTAGGTTCTTCAGTAAATTACTGTGAATGGAACACATCCTTGCCCCAAATTTAACCGAACATTTTTTTAATATTTGTTTCTTTATAAGCCTAGAAAAAAATTAAGAGTGAGGGCTGTAAAAATGGTTTGATATCCAGGATCTCCCACTTAACAACAATTTATCTAGTTTTGTTTTATTGCGTAATGTAGAAAAAATTATTACCCATTAGATGACCGTGAAACATTTAGAATTTTAGCCCTAAATATAACAGCATAACATAAAATACGTGTTTTTAATAAAATATTTCTTACGTAATATCGAACAGGTACCCGGGGGTTCATACAATTTTCAACTCTATAGTTACTGAACGTTAGGACGTATTTCAATGTTCCACTTCTATACCGAGTTAGTTCACGCCCAACTTCGGTGGCGAATAGACGTCTTTATAGTTCGCGTCGCTTCGTTCCGTGCTACTTTTTTAAGATCAATATAGTTTACGCGCAATCGATTTTGAGATTCCCGAGTGATATAGTATAATGGGCAACAAAGGAAATAAAAAAGTGGGTCCACTCAGCGGACTAAGGAAGAGAAAAGTCAACGCTGGAATGTTTGGGTAAGTTCCAATCATCTTTATTTATTATTTTCGCCCAAATTGGGATTTACACATAATTACCGTTGCTAGAAATAGTTCATTTAAATATTCTCAGAAAATTTGAATTGATTTTTATTTCATCAATGTATTTTTTTTACAGGAAACTATATCAACCCGTAAAAAAACAACTCGTAAAGAAGTCGCTGATAGTTCCCGGAGAACTTTTAACTGTCAATGAAAATGTACAGGTAAGCTGGAACATATTACCTACCCGCTTTTAAAATTGTATTATATTATAATACTCATTTCAATATTGAAACAACCATCAAGTATCTTTGTCAATACGTTTGGAATAACGCAATTTCCCAAAACATCGTCTTTGTTATTTGACGGCGGGTATCAATTTTAGTTTAAAATCATTCCACTTCGCGCGTATTCCAAACCGCCGAACAGTGGTCACGATAAAAAAATTATGAAATCGTCAATTATTTTAATTTTTCATAAAAATTGAATGTAAATTACTTTTTATGGATTTAGCGTTTATTTTTTGATGAACGTGCATTTATAATAATACATTTTTAACAAAAACAACACGTAACAACAAATAAGTGCAAAAGTAATGAAACATGTTTTAATTGCAGATCGAATGTAACAAAGAAAATAATGCACCGCCACAAAATTTCAATCAAAAACGAATATCTTCATTAGATGAGACAGAAGACACCGATTTTAAAAACCATTCTCTTGTGGTGAGTTATTATTTATTTAGATCTTAAAATTAAATAAACTTACCAGTACTTAAAAAAAAATTATTAATATGTAGGTAATATTAGCATATTAAAAAAATATTTGTTTATGTAAAATTTATTACGTGCATAACTTGTTTAATAAAATGTTACTTTACGAAACGTGTACAAAATTAATTAAATGTGATTTAATTGCAGATCGAATGTGACAAAGAGAACATGACACCGCTACAATTTGTTTATCAAAAATCTTCTTTTCAGGAGATAGAAGAAAGTTCCTAATGGCCTAATTAGGTAAACACTGGATAAATAACTAAAATCAATGTAAAATATGTATATAAATAAATAAAATCTTAATAAATACTTTTAAAAAGAGTGAAGTAACCAATAAAAAGAAGGTAAAATAAGAAATGTCTATCTATTTATTATGTAGTTGTGTTCCCATAGTTTCTTCTTTGTAATAAAACTCATAAATTGTTAGTAAACAGGCGCACGGTGGGAATGGACATACTATCAGAACTGGAAGTTGAAGGGGATTTGTTTTGAAGCCTATTACGGGATAATTCTACATTTTTATCTACATCATATTCCAATACTGTTATATTGAACGTAAACGTTAAAAAAATGTTTTAATAACAATAATAAACCAGATAATATTGTCGTTCTTTACTGGAGTTTTTCTATGTATTTAAATAATATTAAAACAAAATAAATTAATAAAACAAAAAATATATTATTTCGTTATTTTATGTTTCACGACTTTACCAAGCGTATCCACTGTGTTATTTTCGTTATAAGAGGCGGGTACGTCTTTTCGGCACCCTTTCTTCTAATTGGTTAAACGATACGGGCGATCTAGTCCAAATACGCCCCATTATGAATTTTGTGGTGACCGGTGGATGGCCTTAACGAGCGTAAATGTTCTAGGGTCCAAGCTGCTGAAATAAGATTTTTGAGAGGAGTTGCAGGAGTCACAAGATAGGGTCGAATAAGAAGCTCGATGAACCAGGAGGAACTTAACGTCGAACTACTATTACTCTTCATAGAAAAGTCGCAAGTGAGCTGGTTTGGGCACGTGTTAAGAATGCCAGAAGGTCGAATTCCACTGAAAACTCTGAGTGCTATTACAGATACAGGTGGGAGAAGCAACTCCAGAGGCTGTGCCAGGAGAGGCTGGACCTACTATGGACGGATGACGTTAAATTAGCGTAGAACAGGGACGCCTGGAGTCGCCTTGTCGATGCGATGGGTCCCACCCGAGTAGGACAAGGGGAAGTAGATGGATTGATGAATGGAAATTAAACATATCGCCACCCGATTATTCTTTTGCGTCACAGACCATTTCAACAAGTTGTTGGAAATGAGCTTAACATATTTATTTTATTTATTTATTTTATTATTTACACGCCAAGAGTGCTTTTTCATACAGATACATATTTTAAAATCACATAAGAAAAACACAAAAGTTAAATTACACTTGAAAAAAGAAAAATAAAAAAACTGCACCAAAGTAAAAAATACGCAGTAACTGAAAAAAAATAGTGCAGTATCCACAATGTCTATATTAACATTAATAACAAATAAGGAAATAATGTAAAAGTTGCAGCTAACAATAATTTATAAACTAGGCACAAACAGTTCGTTCATCCTTCTTTCGAAATTTGCCAAGTTTAGATTATTGTCAAATACATCCATGTCATTTAAGTGTTTGTTACCAAGACTGTGTAAGCGTTGAATTGGGGAATGCAAACTATAGTTGGAACGGGATATAGATATGTGAAATGTTAATGTTTGTCTTGTCTTGTTTGGTTTGGGTTTGTGCAGGTTGGTTAAATGCAATTTATATTGACATCTTTACTACCACGAACGTGCTCGGTTTAGAAACACACGTTTTTTCTGGATGTGTTACCTAAAGCACAGTTTTTTTTTGTTTAATTTTCATGATTTTTACTTTTTGTCTCTGGAAATATATAAAGCCGATACTGAACAATCGTTTTACATGAAAAAGTCAGAATGTCGAAAAGTGGTCTATGGCACAAAACAATAATGTGGTGGCGATATATATTTTAATCGGATCGGTTAGCTGGTTGAGCGGTTCAAAGCGTTGGGTTCCCACCCAGCTGTTGTGGGACTCGCGGGTTCAATCCTCTGCTAGCTAAGTGTTCCATTATTGCATAAGCAATATGTTAAGGCTTGTAATGATCGTAGTGGGAGGAATTAAAATATTATAAAGTTTTTTGTAACTCGGATATTTCTTTTTTTATATTTTAGATAATACTTTTTTTAATATGATATAATAAAGGTGCTTTGTATGGTGTTTTATAATGTGGAGGGTAAGGTAGGTTTGAAGAGGTGATACTGTGAAAGGAGTGTTATATGTGTCGTGACCACCTCACTAGGAGAACCTGTGCTGAAGTGTTAAATGTAGTATAAGTATTGATGTGCATTGATTTGTTTTGTTTTGCTATTCCAGTTTTTCTATATAAATGTAAATTATTTATAGAATTTGAAGAGAAGTACATTTTTTGTTTTTGTTTTGGTTACGGTAGGCAAATCCTGTAGATAATAATAAACGCGTATTTATATATACTTTCCACTAAGTTTACCTTCAATATTCAACTGTACAATATTTTAGGGTGAGTCCGATCCTCTCGTTGGCATGACTATACGTATTTTGAAAGCTTTTTTGTTTATGGAATAAATGTTGCATTTTTCCATATCCACTCGCGATTGAATGTATTAGATTGAAAACGAAAACAAATATTTGAATATCGAATCGAACGTTCCCCCTTCCACCCCTCCACCCCTCCCCCCTCCCCCCTTACGTCAATCATCAAACAAAATTGGATTAAAAATAAATAAAAAACATAGAAATTTTTCGCATTGCAACAGATTCGAAATAACGTGGCTCTTTTATTTAAACGGAAATTTTTATTTATCGGCACGTATTCCATCAGGGGATTAATTAATTGGAAGTGTTGATTGATCCGATACGTATAGAGGTTACAACCTAGGTTATTTGTACTATTCTATGTAATACATACTAACATAGGTACGTTGTTTTGTTTATGTTCTTTTATATATGTAGAGCGTTATCGATAAAACGGAGGTGTGGCAAATAAAATAAAATCAATATTCATGTGTCACTGGCAGAATGTCTTTTAACATATTTATTAATTTACAAATTTACTAGCTGACGTGTTTACCATTTAAAAATATTCTACTAAAAAAAACCTTCTTCTTTTCAATATGCAATCTGTGGCTAACCCAAATACAACACGGCGGGTTCAATGTTTTCCATATTAATTTTAAAACGTTATAGCAGCAGTTCTACATATTGGATTTCATTCAAACTACTTTTTAAATCTTCCCGGAACTAATAAAAACAAACTGTGCTATTTTAAGCGAAACCGGCTCAGTGATTTCCGAGAACATCGAGGACAAACAAACCAAGTTACAAACTTACATTGATTTTTATATATCATATATAGATTCGATTCTATTTACTTGCAGATAATTTTTATCATATAAGCAATTATATAGAATGATGTGTATGTACTGTAAATTATTAATATAAAATAGCGCACCGTGAACACCTCACTAGGGGAACCTGTAATGAGGTGTTTACGTATTTATGAAATAGAATTATTGTGAAAAGGTTTTACAATTATATTTATGAATAATTAAAATAAAAATATTCTAAAAAAGACAAAAAAGAATATGAATTATTGAAATCTTTGATTTGGTGTAATACATTAAAAGCCGTTCCTTTTGATTTTATCCAGACCGAGATTTTAAGTTTCATTCAATGTGTTGGTATATGCTCTCTTATTTGTTTTAAAGATGTAGGCATGTGATTATACGAGTATAGTTTAATTTCATAGTATTAGTATAGTGGTATATTTTAATCGGAAGTTAAGGGTGTAGATTGTTGAATATCTTGTTAAAATAATTAATTGATTGGGATTGTAGAGGAACATTGAAAAATTAACATAAAGTTGTCTCATTGTAATAACGTCTAAAAACTTGAAAATTTCTGCAGTATCTGTAAAGTATGGTTCTTGAAGAATAATTTTAATTATTGTCTTTCGTGCTTTTACTAGTGAGTAGTTGCACTTCCCCAAGACAGTAAGTAGTCCATATGCGATTATGGACTGAGAAAAAGCAAAATACATAGTTCTTAAAATTGTGCGTGGGAAGATGTTTTTAAGACTTTTTACGAGAATCATTATTATTTTTGTTTGGTTGTAGTATAGTCAATGTGTTCAGTCCAGATATATGGATTAACAATATGGGGAAATACTACTAAAACTAATCTGAAACAAATCTAAAAGGTTAAAAACATCATTGTAAAACCACTAGTTGTCCCTAGTATTGATAGAGATACCTTATTGTTGTTCCAGAGTGGGAAAATTTTACCTGCCAAGGCTATAACTGATATGATTCAACTTCAGCATAAAGTTAAATTAAAACATTAACTAATACTAGAATGGGTTCTTCTCTAATGTATCAGCCGGCAAATAACAGAATATCATTTGGACAAAGGAGTTTTTCTCGTAAAGCTCCTTTGTTATACAATAGGCTTAGTGACAATTTTATTTTTTTTAAAATTTATTATATTCTATATAATTTTGATATTTTTAGGTAAGGTATAAATATTAAAAATAGATGTATATTATAGAATTTTTTTCATAGTCCTCCTCACTAGGAGATCCTGTGCTGATGCGGACCATGTTTTGCATAAAGGGGTTTCAGCGACTTCTATATTTCAACTTCAAGGTTAGGGTAGGGTATTTCCAGTAACTTCTATGACGTTTTATTGATAATAGTAGTCAGTTCTTGTTCTGGTAATTCCTTAAGCCAAGTTTTGCTGGACTTATCTTGTATTAGGCATATTTATCTTGTCTAGTTGCTTTGTTCTGGTATTATGATCATGAGGAGTCATGGCCGTTTTCCCATTTTTAAGATGAATGTCAATAATAAGATTAAATAGTAATTAAATGAAGAGATCGAAATGTATGTAGGAGTGTTAAGAAACTGCAGATATTGAAATAATGTGTAGATATTAAGATGAGAATTATTAAATATTTATATACGAGTATATGCAGCTAATATGAGATGAGCATCTGTTCACAGGGCAAATTAATTGGCTTAGCAGGACTTAATTTGTATTTTACAATTAATAATCTCTATATATAAAAATGAATGTTTGTCTGTCTGTCTGTCCCCGATTTCCTCGAAAATTACTTCACTGGTTTCGCTGAAAATAACACAGTTTGTTCTAATTAGTGGCGGGAAGGTCTAAAAAGTAGTTTAAAAGAAATCCAGTGTGTAAAACTGTTGCTATAACGTTTTAAATATTTTGTATTGAGGTTAGCCCATAGATATAACACTCTTGTTAGCCACAGGTAACATATTCAAAAGAAGAAGGTTTATTTGGGTAGAATATTTTCAAAACGGAAAACACAAGTAGGTACCTACTTAAGAACTTTTTTTATTTTGATACGTTTTGAAAAAATAAATGTTTAGAATAAAATAAAATTTTCAAATTGTTTCTTTGTTTAGAGATAGTAATAGTCGTCACAAGGCAATACTTTCGCTGTCAAACCAATTGTGGCTTCTAAACGACAAGCAATAATTCACAACGTCATAACTTTATTAAAAAAAATTAAATAATCCCAAACAAGCCCGGGTACAAATCATACAGTAAATACATAAAATAAAATGATACGAATATCTTTTTTTTATGTGAATACCGAATGGCGTCCCCGACTTCTTCTACCATATGCTTTACAGATTCTGGAATTAATAAAAAAAGTATAAACCTTTGTCAATTACGTTACTTTAGTGGAAGATACTCTCAGTATCGCCCTTGTGAAAGACCACCATTCAGAATTGAAACGTTGCTTGAAATGGCTTTTAGCCGTATTTGGTGACCAGATCTGAATAGTCAGGTATTCCCCACCTTCCTCTTCCCTTCTCCTTCCCCTCCCCAATACCTTCAGCTTCACAACATTCCTCAATTGGGAATGCCATAGTCCCACTGGCTCCAGACGGTTGGGAGCAGTTGGGACTCTTGTGCGGTATTCATATAAAAATAAATAAAAAAAAACTTAAAAAAAAAACAGTATCAGCCCATCTTGTGGATCAACTCGCGATCAATGGATTAGAAAACCTATTTTCTATTTGATTTTTTCGAGTTGATTCACAAGATGGACTGATACTCTTCTTTTTAAACTAACCTCTTTTCTAATCCATCATTGTTGACTTCGAGATTTGAGTGAGAAATTGATTGAATGGTATTCTTATCAAAACGGAAACATAATAAATACAACAATAGTCGTGACAAGCCTTCAATAAAACCGGCTCATACGAAATGATTCCAGTGTTTTGTCTAATGAATACAGTTCATGTTATTATTACAAGGTAATTTCCAAATAGCCTGGCGCCGCGGTGTCAATTGAGCGGGAAACTTTATAATTCAATATGCGAATTTTCCGGTTTCATTGCCGATTTATTGAGAAATGCCATTAAACTACGATTCGAATGAAGTAAATCCGTCTAATCTCTCTAATATTGCGTGGTTTATCACCAGTCAGAAAATAATTCAATTTAAATCGTGAAGATAACTGAGTATTCCTCCTCAAGTAGGTTTTTTTAGGAATACCCGAAAGGAGATGGCGTGGGGCAAGGTTACGAAGTACCTGCATATTTGGTCACTAAAATCGTCCAGATAATGGAAATTTCCTTCTGTATTGCTGTGGATTCGGGGGTACGGTCTAAAATAGGTACCAACATCTTTATTATTGATAAAAATTATTATTTTTTGATTTTGTGATATCTCTCGTACAACTAAATTCCAGCGATGAACACATTAAAAGGAATGTAAAACGATGTTTTTTTTAAATTTGATAATTATTAGATGGTTGTGCTAGATATTGTACACACAGTTGTATAAATCCCTATGATTGAGACATTAAAATAAAGTGCGGAATTTTTTTTTTTCTTATCGTCTTTAGTAATTAACTATTGTTATTGTTAAATCTATTTGATACTGGGCACTGACTAAATCGCGTTAATATTGTTGCATTTTTTTAATGTCATCATCGGTTTGAGAGATTAAAGTATGTACATAATAAGAAAGTCAAAGTCCTAGTATCAGCAGTGGAAATGCTATATACAGGGTGTACCAGGACCTAACAGACTTTGTACCAGACGTAGTTGCGCAAGTGAACTGTAGTGGGCAGCTGATCCCGATCTGCAGAGAGGGCTGGGAGGGCAGAAAGCACAATCTATCGTTTCCTCTGCAAGGAGGAACGATACTGATGACAAGACCTCATTTATGACTTTTGTAATTTGCAAATGTAATTCTGCACAAAAACCCAATTCATGCAGATTTATCAGCTCGGTGCCGTGTCCGTGTGACTTTGCTTGGGTCCAGTGAGAGGAAGTAGTCTGATAGGGGTCCAGGGTAAGCAGTGGTTAGAAGGAAAAAAAGGAGAGTAGATCAGAAGTCATAGCGAGCGGAGCAGTCGAGGGAGCGGAGCGTCTTCTCAAGTAGGCGGTTGGAGACTTACTGACAAGACCTAGTTTTTGCAGGTACTTAAGGTAGCCTGCAAGACTCGTAGAACTACCGCGTTCTACGCATGTCTGACAAGCACCCCTATCTCGCACCGCTCTCGCTTTGACGTTTTATTGAAGTCATTCATTATATGGGCGGTCGACGAGAACATGTTTTCCCATGGACCGCGTAGTACATATTAACAAAGGGATCTGGAGTCGGATATTTTTGCGGAGAGCAAATATTTATTACACAATCCGTCTCTCTTACAAATTACACATACCCTACAACGAATTACTTTAAAATTAATCAATTATTACAAATTAGACACAATATGTAAGAAGTGGAATATAACAAATCTGTCAATCAAATGGCCTCGTCAAAAAATTGCAGGAGAGGCGAACACGTCCGACACAGACTTTAACCAGCGAT
Organism: Halesus radiatus; assembly: GCA_022606495.2. Lineage (NCBI taxonomy): Eukaryota > Metazoa > Arthropoda > Insecta > Trichoptera > Limnephilidae > Halesus > Halesus radiatus. The sequence goes on from JAHDVE020006245.1 coordinate 39,579, forward strand.
TCCTGAGCTTATCTGAAGTAAATAATGCAGATGTCATTATGCTGTCCGCTGATATTTTTTTAACTCAAATGTCATCTACATCAATATTAATAAAATAGTAATATTATATTATGGTTTACTACCCCAGATATATCAAAAAAATATATAATTTCCATAGTTTAATCAAAGATCGTACCAATATGTAGATGAACGTGATATGCTGAAACCAGTCAAGTCAAAATTGAAAAACGGAAAAAAGTTTAAAAATCGTTTTAATATGATATTGTAATGGAATTCCACCACGAATTGTATAAAAAAATGTTCAAAATCCAATATTGAACATTTGCAAAAAAAGCATTTTACCTTAATTCCTTATTGAACCCATGAAACCATTTAGGTACACAGATGGAGTAAGCATCAGCATTTGAAATATGGGCAACAACATGAGGACAATTGGCATCATAGAGATAACACAGGCTTCGGTCGATTACAAGCGCTCGCCGGGTATGGATCTTCAATGATAACTGCATAATGTCTAAATGACTGGACATGTCATTCTGGAAACGATAGAAAAAGCAATGGTGTAAACTTTCATCGGTTTCACCATCATCAATATTCGCGTAAATTGGCTTTTTAATTAAAACAAAAAAAAAACGAGCAAATGAAGCAGGCACGTCGGTAACACAAATACTCCGGACCGCGGCGCGGCTACTCCGTTCGTTGAGTTCGTTCGCGGTCGGAAGGATTCGGGTGACATCGACAGCTGCTTCACCTCCCTCCCTTCTTCGCGCTCGGAATCATTACTTTACACCGATTTTGCAAGGAACTTAAACTCTATGTATACTATACCTCAATGCTTGAAACTCGAAAATTTTGTATTTTCTCGCGTGCCACCGGTTGCCCGTGACAATTTTACACTTAAACTTATGGAAACAAAACGGACGTGCTCCAACATCTACTAACTAAATCGTGCTATGAAAAATAAACCCATATCAACATCTCTGAAACTTAACATCGTTCCTTCGTTAACAACTCGAATTGCCGTGGAAAATCCATTCGATGGGCCTAACTAATAAAAACAGGGATTTGTATACATTACGATCTGGGTTGGAAGCCTTTACTAAGTTTCACTTTACTTCTGAATGTTATTGCTATGGATTTGTTTTATTATTATACTTCTCAGTATTATAGCACCAACAGTTTATTTAGCGTGACGTGATTGTGGGACTGTGTAATGAAATAAATTACAATATTGTATTACCCGTATTTTGTAACATGTTGAATTGTTGAGTTTTATGTAATTTAAAGCTTTTTTTTATTTGATCAAATGCGTGATTAACGTTTTTTTTAGTTTAAGTGAGATCATATAAAAGTATAGACATTTAATAAGCTTTATAGGGCTCAAAGCTGTTGAAGTAAAGCTCGGGGGATGCGTGGAGGGGTCTTGTAAGTAGTTATGGGTTTCAGACTTAACGAGGAAAAGGGAAAGATAGACGAGTGGGTAATCAATTAAATTGAGGATGAAAGGAGAATATATAACACGAATGCTAATGGAAGTAGTCTGGAAAACCCGAGGAAGACACGGTAGGATTTAATTTAAGTAATCAAATATTTGTGTCAGGCCATATTAAAAGCTATTACAATAGAGGAATTTGCACGAGTCATATTATGAATATGATTTTTAAATACTATAACTATTTTTTATTAACATGTTTCTTTATTTTTTTAAATGTTACAAAATTATTACATTGAAGTCCCGTTAAACTGATTGATACCATAATTTCTTTGAATTATTGGTAATCACTTTCTGGCGTCATTATTATTATGAATGAACAAAAATTACTTTGTATTCACCCCTTTATTAATATATAGATATCAACATGTTTCGAAAGCGATGCTTTCCTCATCAGGAATGATCAGAAGTATATTAAGGTATTTGAGTATGTCAAAGATAAATTGATACGTGCTCACAGGTGGTGTTAATTCAAATGTTTTAGAAAGAATCACATTTAGCATTTAACGATTTTAAATATTGAGATGAACTGTTTGTTGGCGGGTGTACATAAGGGTTATGAAATGGAATCAATGGTTATGGTAAGTTTAAAGCTTCAGTCCTTCAAGAAACTTTAAAAAATGCTGTGTATGTTAGTTTTACAATGATGCACTGTATTTTCTTGAAGGACTTGAGCTTCAAATCTATAATAACAATTTATTTCATTTCATAATTCGTTTGCACATCCGCCAACAAACAGTTCATTTCAATACTTAAAACTAACTATAAATACCAACTCTTTCTGTGCTACCAATCTTCTAATAAGTGTAATATTAATAAAAAAGTAGGATAAAATGGCAACTGTAAAAACCATATCTTCTGTTAACTTAAATTGACCTGCCAGGTATCTGTACATAATTAGATAAAGAATAGATGTAATATTTGTACAGCGCCCTTGAGGTGATTTTTCACAAAAGACGGCGCTATACAAATCATCTAATTATTATTATTATTATTACTATTATTCATCTGAAGCGACCTGCCAGGTAAGTATGTTTTTCAGTATCTGTTTGTACATAATTAGATAAAGAATAGGAAATAATATTTGTACATAGCCCTTGAGGTGATTTATCACAAAAACGGCGCTCTACAAATCATCCAATCACTACTATTATCATCATTACTTGCCAAAAACCTTTTTTCAAAAATATTTAAATTAGTGCCAACGGTGAGCGCGTATTAGGTTTTGTTTAGCATTAATTACGTTTTTTTAGATAAATAACATTTCCATGTAACAAAAAAAAAAAAAAACAAATAAAGTAGCAACAGCTGGTTTAGAGATATGCATTGGAGGGGGAAGAAGTTAATACATATTGTCGTTTTTTATAAGATTTTAAATATAATATAATTGTTGTTATAAACACCTGACCAGATGCTATAAATAAACTATGAGCTTAGAAAAAACAAGCACTTAAAAAAAAATACATTGTTTATAATCATCATTTATACTTGCAGAACATACTCGTAGCTACTTATATAATTCACATAAAATATCAATATATTTGTTATATAACTCCTGCCTAGAGTTAAATCATCAACAATCAATATCACTCAATATCCAATCCTGTTCCATCAAATAAAATGTCTTCGCGCCTTGTTGGTTTCGGATTGGATTTTAGCCACGGACGTTTGGTTCGCTACCCGACAGCGACCCGTTACGCCAAAGCGGCGTTGCTATACCTCCGAGGTGCGGGATTCAAGCCTTCATCCGCTCATACTCAATAACACTTGTGAATAATCAATCACCATTCATGTTGACCGCGTTTATCAAAAAGGCGATAACCCTCATGTTTTCTGAATTTTTAAAAAAAATATAAATGTATTTTTTCTTGCCTATCAATAAAACATCAAGAAGAAAGGAATCAGGAATAATTTGATTCTTAATTATTAATTATTTTTATTGAAATTTAAAAACTTCATTTTAACATTTAATCATTGTAGAAAATGATATTAACATAACCCAAATGAAACATTAAAACGGAAAAAAACGAAAGAAAATAAAAAGATTTCAGTCGCATCTGGAACTCAAACTCAGGACTTCTGCCTATCCGGGGTAACCGCTTAACCAACTTAGCTAATGAGACCAGTTCAATTTACGTCATCTTCATCGATATCACATCTCAAATTCAAGATTATTCAATATTATTTCCCATTTTTAATCCCATATTATTGGCAGCTATCTTTATAATGATTACAAAGTTCCCAAGGAACACAATTGCAAACTAGACAGTGTCTTGGATTAATATCCGATTTTTTTATTTATATGAGACATCTATTGACTTTTTATAAAAATTTAAAGAACATATTCATTCTTTAATTATTAACTATTTTTATTGAGATTTAAAATCATTATTTTAATATTTAATCATCGTAGAAAATAATATTAACCTAAATGAAACACGAAGACTTTTAAATTGAAATCTTTTTATTTTCTGTGGTTTTTTTCCGTTTTCATGTTTTATTTAGGTTGTGTTAATATTATTTTCTACAATGATTAGGAATAATTCAGTTCATTATTTTAATTATTTTCAAGGATATCCTAAATAACCCACTTAACCCATGTATATGCCATAATTAAAAACTCGCTTGTACTGTTACGTAACGACAAAAAGATCCTAGGAGGACTCTAGCTACTCGTCAACAACAACGATAAAATGACGCGAGCGCCACGTTTGCCACAACGGCAGCTTGCACGCCCACGCTCCGCCACTCCTTTCCCACCCGGCTTCCGGATCACTACTTACTTGCCCACCGCCTTCGTTCCAGCTAACTGCGTCTCTAAAAAGAGCGCGCTAAAAAAGCCATTTTGGTAGCCGCAAATTGTAACGCCATATTATCATGCATGCTGGGTTAACGCCCACTGTGCGAGATGCTTTAGTTTATAACCACAGAGCACCGGAACATGGCGACTCGCCCGTAACTGTAACTTAACTTCAGTGTACTGATGTCCAAACCCGAGACTACCATTTGGAACCTTTTGCCGCCACAACCATCACTGTAAGCTGACTTTGTATTTCCTCTTATGTGTTGTAACTTATTCGAGTCCCCGTTATCATGCCCGTTTACAGAATATCAGAGAGAATAATCACCCGTAACTTCCATTTGAGGTTAGGCTAGCTTTTGATTATTGTAGGATAACTTACCATGTATGTACCTTCCCCTGAATAAACTCTGAGTCTGAAAGCATTTAGTAAATTCATTTGGCGTAGTATTAGAGTCCCCGACCCCAATTATAAGACCGCCTGTCGGCCTACGGTCCTGCAGAGGAGATTCTTGGCCTGCCAAAACTGAGCTAGTCGAATGTCCAGAGCCGAGCTCCCTGCCAAGACACCACCCTCAGGGTAAGTCTAAACCAATGAATCGTCTCCCGTAACCGCTCTTTCCCAACCTTCCTCCTCTCCTTCTCCCACATCCCCACCTCCAGTCAAATTCTATTTATAACAGTACTTAGACTTCACGCAGAAGGAAATACTTTTTCAAATATTGTAGATATGTTCAACTATATGAAATGCTGATACAAAAATACTATAATAGCAAACATTCTTAGCAATCACTATCAAGATACGTATATAGAGCAAAAGTATGAGTGAATGTGCTGTGTGTTTTGTATTTTTGTCTTTATTGAAAATTATATTAAGTTATGCAGATTTGGGCACGTAGAGCGAATGAACGAAGAAAGGAGTGTAAGGGGAATATGTCACGCAAATGTGAATGGTAGAAGAAGCCGGGTAGGCCCGAAGAAGATATGGCACCATCAAGTGAATCAAATACTTGAGTCGGGCCATGTTGTCGGAAGTTGAATGTGAATGAAGCAAGAAGTGTATGCCAAGATGGAGTTGTTTAGTGGTCCGTCGTCTCTGACTACCCCTGCTGAGAAACGGCGTGATGATTAGTTATGCATCAACAATGTTATTGCTGAATTTGTTTGTGAGATATTAATATTTCGTTTTTGTATTGTGTGAATACGATCTGTACTATCGATGTACGTACTATAGTTTGTTTTACACTTATGTCACTATAATAATTAATATTTTATAACAAAATAATGTAAAAGCCCCGAAAGGGCGTATCCAATATAATAAGTCATTATTAAATGCAGTGTCATTCTTCATTAATGTACCAACTATCCGTTTAGTATTTATAGCAAGATTAGCTGATGTGTACCCGGCCTTGCTCGGGTTTATATAAAGTTATAATGTTGTGAATTCTTGCTTGTCATTAGGGTGCCATAATTAATTTGACAGCCAAAGTAACTATCTCTAAACAAATAAAATATTTGAAAATTTTATTTAATTCCAAACGTTTAATTTTTAAAAACATATCTAAATAACGGAGTTCTTATGTAGGTACCTACTTGTGTAATACATTTTGAAAATACTCCACCCAAAAAACCTTCTTCTTTTGAGTAGGCGATCTGTGGCTAACCAGAGTGATATATCTATGGGCTAACCCTAAATAAAACATGGCGTGTTCAATGATTTTCGTACTAATTTTTAAAACGTTATAGCAACAGTTTTACATATTGGATTTCTTCCAAACTTTCTAAACATTCCCGGCACTAATAAGAACACAGTGTGCTATTTTCAGCGAAATCGATCCAGCAATTTTCGAGAACATCGAGGACAAAGAAACAAACAAACTTACATTGATTTTAAATATGTAGATTATCATTTTAACTATTAGTATTTTTCATTGTTTCACTCATTTTAATTAATGTGGCTGCAATCTTATAGTAGATATCAGTTCTTACTCAGCCAAAAATAGACAACTTCCGAAAATCAAGTCAATGTACCTTTCTATGGTTTAAAATGTCAAATTTATAAATAACATTAATTGCATTGTTCATTCTTCTTTTCTCACGGAATTCTTAGTAAACAATAATCCTTATTAACTTACTGTAGAGAGATCAAGCCTTGTTTAAGCATTAATGCATTAATAAATTAATAAGAATTACTTGTTTACAGCACTGTTTTTAATATATAAATATCTACATGTTTTAGAACCAAAGCTCAATCAGGATAAAAAGATTTGTGGAGCTTTGCCTCTGAAACATGTAGATATTTATATTTTAAAAACATTGGTATAAGTAAATTAATTCCTATTAATTTATTCATTACGATGCCACAAAGTGATTAGGCAATTTTGAAGTAATCATTAATAAATAAGAAGTAATCATTAATGAATAAACAGCTCCAGGAATATCCTCATCATGGAAGCCCGCCTCAGTCCAGCCTCCAGCATCGACGCATACTGGAGAAATATATTGTCCCCTCACAATATAAATGCCGCAGCACCCTTAAGGAGTTATCTTACTCTTATTTAGTTAAATTATTATTTTTCTTTATTTATTTATTTTTACGATGTGATGTATGTATATATTTTGTATATTTTTTATAACTATTGAATGTATATTGTTGTATGGAATGTGTGGGACTGCACTAACCTCCCCACATACCGGAATAAACATTTATTATTATTATTATTATTATTAATATGTTAATCATCAGAAATATGTGAAAGTGATAACAACGATAGTGTTTTCATTTAATGAGTTACCAACCACCCATCTGTTTCAAGATTTTCGTGATAACATTCAATCCATCCATAAATTTCAAGATTTACAACCTCGGGCCAGAATAAGGACATCCTGACGCAGACAATACCAAAATGTTAACCAGTCAGCCCTTCCTTTAGCTGAGATAAAATATTTTTAATTATTATGAAAAACTCGCTTCTAAAAAGTTTTTTCGTTCTGCTGTAAAATTCTTCTTTTGAGGGTTACTGCCTTTTCCTGAAAACAGTCGACATAATTATTGTTATTAGTTTGTAAAATAGGTTTATGACTGATGTGATTGATTTTTTTACGGTCGAGTTGTAAGTGTAAACAAAATCGTTGGTAAATGAAGCAAAGTTACATTGTGAACATCAATTATTTGTTTGTAAAATTACGCCAACTTGTTTCAGCACGACCGTGTCTTGATCATGGAAAATATAAACTTAAATTTGTTATTTGTTGTTGCCGAGGGAAACGTACTCGATAATTTGGCAGCTCTAGAAATTAGAAATAAGTCATTCAAATTAAAAGAAAGACAAACATTCTCAGGTTACCAATAACCTGATTTTTTTTATTCTACCCAATTCTATCACTTAATAACTTAGTGCTGCATAATGAATATTACAATGAATTGTGTGCTCGCTCACCTACTAAAAATTCATAATCACTGGAATCATCACCATAACAATATTGAAAATATATCAATACTGTAATAATTATGTGATGTCTGTTGGAGAGCCAAAATATATAAATAAAAATTACTCTTTTTTTTTAACCGGAGGAACTAAGGGAAATAATTACCCTTAAAACCTGTGTCATCTTTGGGGATGCTGTGTAGAGGGTATTTTAGAGCATAGGAAGCAATGAACCATGTTGGAGTAAGGAGGAAATACAGAGGCAGGCAAATCATTCCACAGCCGAGCTGTTGAACACAAGAACGAGTCGTGGGAGCGACAAGTTCTCATGTGACGAATGTTAACCGTGTACAGATGTTGGGTGCGCACTTGGCGTGTTTCTCGACTGTGCACTGGTGCCGAAGGTATCAATGACGCTAGTTCCGCAGAGCGTCTACAATTAAAATACCAGTAGAAAAAGGACAGTATTCCCACCTGACGCCTGTGCTCCAAAGATTGCTATGCGTTTGTTAAGGTAGGCGAATCTATCAAACGGACCACTTGTTATTGTATAGAGTCATGAGGTTTTTCAGATATTTTGTGGCTCCCGACTAGAGGTGGCTGCCAAATTCTACAGTGGGGCAGATTTGAAATTTGTGTAGGGTCAGCAGTTGTGTACTATTAAAGTATCTGCAGGTTCTATACAATACGCCCAGCTTCTGAAAGGCCAACTTTACTATGGCTTCGATGGAGCCCCCATACCTGAGCTGGTCACTTAAGGTTACACCCAACATTACGATGGAGGGCTTGTTGGGAAGATTGGTAAAAAACATATCGTTTGTTGAAGAATAAAGAAAATAAAATAAATCAAGCGGAAGATGTTGCTTGTGCAATGATGGTGGACAGTAGAGTAACTGAACCCGTGACGCCTGGATGGAAACCTGCCGTGTTTCCAAGAAAGCAGCATAAATCTTAACCTCCTCCTTTTCCTCTCTCTGTTGCTTCTGTTTAATAAAAATAATAATGATGTTCGGATGATTTGCATATCACCGTTTTTAGTTATTAAGGCTTTTTGAGTAATATTTACTAAGTATTTTGAAAAAAATAGAACGCAGCGTAAGAATGTGAAGACTTCACAAAGTATTTATATGAGGGGTGAGTAAAATAACGTGAAACCGTTTTTTTGTAACCGTTTAAATTTCGAAACGGTTACAACAGTTTCGCGGATTTTTGGATAACCGTTTAAAAAATGTCTAGCTATGCCCGAAATAAACTTGCGTCGCCCGCGCAACATGATTATAATATGGCACAATTCCTCTGAGAATTAAAACAGATCCCCGCAACACTTTACTAAACTTAAATACCCCTCAAAAATCGTTGCAAAGTAATATTTCATACGCGTTAAACCGTTGCTACGAAACGCTTTCAATTCAGCCGTTTTTTTTCTAAATTATTACGTTATTTTTAAACAGTTTCGAGAAACCGTTTATTTTGTTGAAAAACCGAAACGGTTTCGATAATTTTGAAAAACAAAATGCATCGGCTACCCCTAATGTATACCCAAATTATAAAATCTGAATAAATAGCATTTGAATCAACTCTCAAAATTGTCTGTTTGACAAACACAGGATGCTTCGAGCCGGTTAATAATATAAAGTATCACCCAGAGGTGGGTTTATTTGATGACATAACAAATTTGTGTATTTACAGGTGTAAAAAAATAACAAATAGTATTTATGTAAATAACATTAGGAATGTAACTTGGAACTGGGTAGGTAGCAGGAAGGTGGTTTTCTAAAATATTTCTCAAGTTGTTACAGGGGCAGGTGTGTATGTGATTGAGACGCTATCCATCATGTAAATTAATTCAGCTGAAAGCTCATTGGCGTGTAAATAACTGTCTTGTAGAGATTCACAATTTTTACCAGAAAAAGTTTTCTGTTTGCTATTAGAATTTTTTTTAATGTAATTAAAAAAACTTGAATACTTACAAAACTTAATAATAATATTATTAAATTTGATTTATATTAAATTAAAAAAAGAAAATGGATTTCTACAAACAAAAACAATTAAAAATTCATTTTCTGTTATCATCTCCTTGTTCTTTGTGAGAAGATGTAAACAGAAAATGATAGGTAAAAAATTTGCTAATTATAACGCAATTTTTAAATATAGTTGGTAGCAGTGGGGTGCAGTCAATAAAGGCTGAAATAAAGGAACCCTTAGATATAAGAGTAACATTAAAAAAAATGTGGAAAACTTTAACGCACATTTATTCAGTTGCCCGGAACAATCAGCAGAAGATGATAATAAACCGGACATTTTTAAATATTCATGGCACAAGTCATTAATTAATTACGCACAGCCTTTCTTAGGTCATAGAGCGAAGCACGCCATTGGTAGATAGATCGCCACACACCTCTGTCTTGGCACACAATTCTTTCTTTACTTGCATTCATACATCATCTCATGTGTACATAACCCAGTGCCGTGCGGTCCATAGAGGTTGAAAAGCTGTAATTTTTAAAAATTAAAATGTATTTTTTCCATAAATTTGTGAAAAAAAATTGTGACAATCGTCCCACATATGTAAATTGTTTCTAACCATATGACAAATTTACACTTTTTAGTGCAATTATCGTACTGAATCTTCTTGTGCGTGTCTAACTTCTTCCTCCATTCTCTTGAGCGTCATATTTACAATACGATAAAAAAATTACCTTATAGTCTTTTAAATATTTTTTCAGTGAATTGCATTGTTCTTCCGAACAAAATCAAATTACCCCTTCCCCTTTGGTCAACTCCTACTCCAACACCTAAGTATCCAGATAAATCTATCATTATTTTATATCGTAGATTAGTTCTAATATATTCCTGACGAAGGAAGGGTACTTCTGAAACTGGTTGAGATTATTATATTAAATTTAAGTGGTTCAAGACAAATTGATACGTTTATATTACGTTTAAATTATTTGATTTAAATAGGATTCACGTCATTATAAAACGATTAAGTCAACAAAATCATCAGTATATGCGGGGAAAATAGCTTTCCTATGTAAGTACTTCACAGAATGCATGAAAATGGCCCAAACACAGTTTGAAAATGACCCTGAACGTCGAAACAGCCGTAACAATTAAAAAAAAAACTGAAATATACGCAGAACTTAATAATGACATTATTAAATTTGATTTGCTTCATAGTTTATTTCAAGTTTCTGCAGATTCTATTGAATGATTTATCTTTCTTCGCACTACTTGTTTTATATATACGATATACTGACAAGATTTTAAAAAACCCATCATGCAGGACGGTTTAACTATCAACGTAACTGAAGATTTATAACTTAATATCTCCAAAGGTACGTAACCCAAAATTAAATAAACAATAGCGTAATTTATTATTGATATTATTTATTGAACTTCACCAATGTAAAGATTGAGTAACGCTCAAAAAATATCACGCATACTTAACCATATTACTGGCACCATCCTCTTTACTATAAATCATTCAGATGATTTTGGAGGCAGTGTTATTGATGGCTTTGGTTCGTAAGTACAGGGGGATTAGAAGTTATTTTATACCATCGACACAGGATTTTGACTTTTAGGGTCTGGCGAGCTCAAACAGAAAACAAACCGAGTAAAAACCTCAATGCCAAAAATCGGTGACCCGACACTTGATCCCCTGACAGTTGGCCCTCAGACAGCTGATCCCCTAGACAGTTGGCCCCCCGGATAGTTGATCCCCAGGACAGTTGATCCCCCAAAAGATTATTTCTGTTGTACGTCCTCATTTGTAAAGTAAATATGCAGAGAGGATATGCTGCCGTATAACCAAAGTCGATATACTTATATCTGCAGGCGTCTTGAGTGGAAATACGCTACATAAAATATTTTTACTAACAATAATTTCAAGTTCTACAATCACAGTACGCGGAAGATGTTGCTTGTGTCGTGATGGAGGACTTAGCCAGCCGAGGAATTGAATTCACGATACCTGAGTGGAACCCAGACGCGATGCCAACTCTGCCACTGACCGGTCGAAATATTTGCAGTAGGTTTAAGGAAAATACGCTGTAGGTTCCCACATGCAAATAACATAAATAAATGTTCCCCAAGGTGTATGCAGAGAGGATATACGGTCGTATGTATGACAAAAGTCTATACCTTTATATCTGTAAGGTGTTTTGAGTGAAAATCCGTCATAAATATATTTTTTATAATAATAATGCTGTTTACCCAAAATTTGTAGGAGGGGTTTTTTATATTTTATTTTACATATTATAAATTATATCAGATAAAATATTATACGCTGAAAACATATTTGGATGCTTAGGGACGTAAATAAAGTAACCAGTAATCAAATTTAAACAACGGCGTCCCTATTAAACGAAATTTTTCGAAGATCGTTGCACAGGAAACTGAAAAAAATAGATGATTGATGGAGCAAAATCAATGGCTAATGTAAAAAAATGCTACAATATGAATAACCACTTTTGTAAAATTAGCAGTCCGATGGCGTTCTTTCTACGACTCACTCAAGTGATTCTCTCTATCTCAGATACCAACGTCGTCAGTTAAACACAGGTAAATTAATATGTCAGAAATATCAGGTAATTATTTAATCTGACATATTTTTTTTGGCTTGCAAGTAAAACAATTTGTCAACAAATCGAAATTTACACAAGAAAATAATACGTAAGACAATTAAATTAAAAAAAAATGGAAATTAGTTTGGAAAAAAAAAACATATTAGATATTGTTAATCCTGACAAGGGAGCTTTGCTTCTGAAACTTGTAGATATTTACGCATTAAATACAATGGTTTTAAACAAAGTAATTGTTATTAGTAAATTAATTAAAAATTACTTTGTATTCACCATTTTATTTTTAATTTAATGTAAATCAAATTTAATAATATTATTATTAAGTTCTGCAAGTATTTTTAGTTTTTTATTATTGTGACAGCTATTTCGGAGTTTAAGGCCATTTTAGAACAGACAGACAGACAAATATTCGTTTTTATATTGTTACATAACGCAAATACCCTATAAATACTAGCCACTCGTTAGGTTAGCACCCCTAGCGACAAAAGGAGACATCACTCTTACGCGGCCCCCGGTTCCGCCCGCGCGCTCTCAACGCGACACTCTCTCTGTGGACTCGGCCTTGACAACATCCTCCCCGAAGTGCACCATCCACCATGGACCTGGCAATGGATTATTACCCGGACACACGACCGACGACCACCATTCCCAACCGTGAGCTGTATCTTGGTTATCCCCATTTCATTGTGTTGTAATTCTATTTCAAGTCACATTTAACAATGCCGTTCGTAGAGTATTTCAGAGAGAATCATAGATTACCCGTAACATTATTGGTAATATGTAGGTTAGCCTGTTCCCCTTGTGTAATCTTACTATGTCTGTGCCCTTTTTACCGAGTAAACCACTGATTTCTGAAAGCATCTGAGTGTTTCATTTGTCATAGTATTGCAAATTATTGCATTACACTGGCAAATTCATATCATTACACTGGCTTCCCAACGTCGGTGCTTTCTTTGGGAATTGGAACAGACTCCATAAATTAAACTTGCCGCAATTATTCTCGTTGCAAACATAGTTCCTGCTCATAGGATGCTTTCAGAATTGGTGTAAATGTCTCATATTGTATTATATCTTCTCCCTGTAAATTTGTTCCCACAGCAATTTTTCTAGAATCATTTCTAACCATGTTCAAAAAACCGTTAAAAAACGCGCCAGATTGTTCTAGAAACAATCTCGAGACGCTTGACTGAAACCGTTAAAAGACGCGCCAAAACGTTCTAGAACATTTCATATCACGTGACGCAACAATCGCATCGGGAACGTTCGACGAAGCGCGGCAGAATTCTGGAATATTCGGCCGAATTCTTTTTTCAACCAAACTCGTTTGAAGTTCGTTTAAACAATCTCCAGACGCGGCGCGTCGTATCAATATCAAGTTGGCAAGATTGAATCTATACCAACTTGCAAATTAACAGAATAGGCAACTTTACAGTCCCTCTTTTATTTTTCTCAAGTTGCCTAGATCAAGTCAGCTGATTTTTGACAGTTCCATAAACAAACAACTCACGCCGTCCCTTACGTTGCTATCGGCTTTGCAACAATTAAGTTATTTTCGATAAATAAGATCGCAAACACACCATTAAGTCATTTTGTCCAGTAAACAACAGGTACAACTAATTTACAACAAGGATTACCTACTTCCATTTCCTCAAATAATTCTCGCAAATATGTAACATTGTGTTTACATATTGTATTGATACTTTATTAAGTGATTTAAAACCCTCTGACAGTGACTTAATAATAATAAAATAAGCCAAAGACAATTAAATCAAGTGATACTTTAAATTTATAAGTTAAAACTATTACGCCAGTGTTTCTAAGATAATAAACTTCAAATAATTAATGACGAATTTTTATCTCTTTTCGAGTTCCTCTTTTTTAAAAACAATAAACAAGGAAGTGATTGTCAATTACCGGTTCCCTAAATCCAATTACGGGCCTAGTGTCAATTAACCTCAAGTTTCAACAAGTGTAAAGTGATTTTTAAAAATTACCGTTTCTAAACTAGAATCTTGGCAAATTTTTTCAAGTTTTAAGTAAAAGTTACAAAAGTGAATAGTGAAATTTAAAATATCATCCCCCTAAACAAATCCCTGGCCAATTTTTGTTAAATTTCAAACACTTAGAAAAACCAGAGGTTCTCAACTTTTTTTCTAAGTCTCAAAATTTTTTTTTCTTCTCTCTCCTTTTTAAATTTTAATTTTCAAAATGGAAACCACACCTGCCTTGGGTATCATCGCCAACATTCACCAATCAAACAAGGACACAATTCTCCAAGCATTGCGCGACAGAAACCTGTCTCCACAAAACAAAACCAAGAAAGTTTTAATAAAATACGCACAGCTTTTCAACACAAAATACATCAAGGCCCAGCCCTTCAATTCCATGCAGCCCGGTGAAGGAGAAGTCATTCCTCAAGAATACAAGAATACCATCTCGGTCACAGAGGAATTAAATATAAACTACGACCAATTTCATCATAATGGAAAGTCAACCACTCCACACTTACAAACCTCTGTCTACCCTCGAAGATTACGTTTGGAAACTGGACTGAGAAGAATCTCAGATTCAGTATACGCTCCATCTGACATTTATGTCAAATACAACATGAAGGACATCTGCAAAACTGGAAATATGGAAACAATAGAAACCATATACCATGTTGACTCATCCATACCCTCTGGACAAAATCAACAATTGCCACATGTTGCGAATGTCGCAGAAACATTCACTATTTAACATGTAAGAAAACCTTGCATTTTTGAAAGTTACATTAGTGTCAGGTGTAATACTTTCCTTTTGTAACATAATTGTATATAATCAATCGTCTGTTTTGTTTTTTCAATCTCTGTTTTTCACTCCTCATCTTCACTCACGTCGGACATTTTTTTTCTCCTTTTTTGAAACTGATCACTTCAAAATAAGGAAATCACCTTTGTTGTCGGTAATTATTTCTGGGAAACGTACCCAGAGGTGTTACCCTACCCTCTCACTTTAACAACGTTTCCGTCCCATCATGTCATGTGTAAATATTCAATTCATCTCTGTGTTTTGTCTTTTCTTGTGCACCCTTTTGTCATTTTTGTTTGTTCAAATATCTCACTCCTCGAGAGTACATCCGTACAAAGGTCACTGACTTTTGTTACTCTTCCAATTACAGTAATCAAACTCTGGTTAGGATTTTCAGTCAAATGCAAGTATAAATTCCCGCTGTGGTATCAACATTCTGACTCGAAAATCACACCTGTTGAACGAAAGTTATAACGGGTAAATGTTTTGTTTTTTCAATTTTTCCAAAATTGAATGGCGCTCACCCTAATTGCTCTTTTAATTTTCCCATTTTTCAGAACTCGACACTGACACGTCAATTCTGAAAAACGTCATTGGCATAATGAACAATCTTAAGATCGGTTCCCCTCACTAATGACAATTACTTTGTATAACTATCGCCTCGTTATTCCAAGTATGTAAAACCTAAAGTGGTCTTGAATAAGCCATGGTGATATGTTTCTTGTTAGGTTCATGTCTTGTATTGTCCCTAATTCATTTTGTGCTGCGTAAACTTAGCCCTATAACTAAGTCATCACAGTAACTCTCTGGCAAAAGAGTAAGTAAAACCAATTTGGTCTCTTCTGCAAAATACCTTGCTCTGTGTAAGTAAATATTTTACCATCACTTTGCTCCCCTCGTTACAATTAGAGTTTTTTAAAAACCATTTAGGTCTCTTTTGTACTTGTTCTTGTATTATTTAAAATGTACATTTTACGCCGTGTTAAGGACTGTTAATTCAATCATTAAATATATGGTATTAATGTTAACCTCGCCGTCTGTATTGAAATGGGTACCTTTTGAACGTAATTGTTGTATTACATGATACGTGTGAACGTTAAAATATCTACCATGATACGAGGAGTCGTCATAATCACTCTTGTTGTCAACTATGTTGACATTTAGGTAAATTTGTTTCATTAAATTGTCATAAATTCCTAATTTTTTTTACCGTCTTTTCAATACTGGGCACCCTTGCAAATCGTTCAATTTTGCGCGATACGTGGAGACGTAATAAAACTCACCATGATACGTGGAGACGTAATAAAACTCACCATGATACGTGAAGACGTTATAAAACTCACCATGATACGTGAAGACGTTATAAAACTCACCGTGATTCGTGCGAACGACATAATATCTTTTGGCTTTTCTTGAAATAAAGTTTGCCACATTTGTTGTCTATCGAACTAAATGTTTGATATTTTGTGATACTTGTATAAAACTTGTAACTCGTTGTCTAGGAAACGATTAAGAAAACTCCTAGGTTTGTGAAATTTGAACAAGGGTCTGTCATTTTCCCACAAACGTGTAGAAGATTAAAACGACCCCTAGCCTTTCGCCTAATACACGCGAAAGACTAGTTCTGTATAACTGTGTATGCTGTAATCATCATTCATTTGTACAAATGTAATGAGTCCAGAACCCTGCTATTTACTTTCCTTCATTCTCCCCAAGAGATTGAACCTGGACTCTAGCCAGATCACAGTAGATTTCTGTACTCAATTTCCTTGTCACCCAAGTGAAATAAATGATTCATGTATTTGGAAATTGTACGTTACGCTCTCAGCATAACGTCTGTCAAATAGGTCAAACCTCATCCATGAATTATTTTCCCAACTCCACCCTCAAAATATCTTACCTTGATAGTAATATATTGTCACCGCCTCAGCGATTACATTGACCACAAAGGGTCAATTGCTTTCAAGTAAGATATGTGTAATTATGTACAAACCTCAGTTCTTGTATCAGTGGATAGGTATTCAGTGCTACTGCACTGAATGGACTATATATTGTCACCTTTGATGCTGAATACTGGTATTTGTATATAATTTAAGACTTTCAGCTCAGTTGTTTATTTCCTTTTTGTTCGTTCTCTCTCTCTCTGGAATGTCTAAACGCGGTTAACCTACGTTCTTTTCTCTCTTACAACACACTTGTTTCTCTCCAAACTTTTGCATCATTGGTCTACCAGGCAGGTAAACTTCAAGAATTTTGTTTTAATAATAATTTCCCCCTGGACTAAAAAGAAGCCCAGCAGCCTTCTTCATCATCAGCCCAGCAGCCTTCTTCATCACCAGCCTAGCAGAACTTCACCCCATCACCACAAACTGTCACGGAGGCTCATCATCTTCAACCACAAACATAAAAACACCCGACCCTGCTTACCATAATCAAGCTGGAGTCGTACGTGTAGTTGCGAACCAAGTTGTCTCATAATACATAGACACTTTCAAAACGACCTTTTGGACATGTCAGTCCTAGGCCCGTTCCAGTTCATCAATAGCCAGCTGCCGTCTTTTGTCACGCTAGACATAGACTCATCATTGTCTTGCATACATTATCACTACCAAGACCCGTTCCAGTTCATCAATAGCCAGCCGTCGTCTTTTGTCACGCTAGACATGGACACAACCCTTATCTTGTACACCATAACTGTCAAGACTTACCAACATTGCCGCCGCGCAATATTCACCATATACAACCACTTCACCTTGGAACATCATCAACCACATTCCTGCCTCGCCACCTGGCATAAGGAATCCTCTCTGGCTCATCTCGCAAACCACAAACCATTTACTGCTGTTTATTTCTCCAAACCTCTGTGATGGTAACTCTCCACCGAACTTTTGTTTTTACTTGACCCGAGTGTTATCTCAAAAGGGTCAGGTTACAGTGAGGTCATAACATAAAACCAGTAAACCCACGTCGCACCACAACGCAAAACCACTCCGAAACTTAGCTTACAGACCAATGATAAACCATAGAGCCATTTTTTTTTCTTGTTTCTATTCAACATAACCATGTATTTTTGTTTCTATTCAACATAACCATGTATTTTTGTTTCTATTCAACATAACCATGTATTTTTGTTTCTATTCAACATAACCATGTATTGTTATCACTGTTCTGCATAACTATGTATTATTTTGTTGTTTTTAGTGCATAATCATGTATGTTTGCCCCATCACTCACATTGTATGTAATTCACCCATCTCTAGTTTATAAGGATAGCTAGACCTCTCTCTCTCTCTGCTTTCTCAACCTTGTAACAACGGTGCATTTTAGAGGATTTTTTTAGTCCTACAGCTTCATTACCACGGCGCTTTTTTTCGTGACATGGGGGAATGTGTTACATAACGCAAATACCCTATAAATACTAGCCACTCGTTAGGTTAGCACCCCTAGCGACAAAAGGAGACATCACTCTTACGCGGCCCCCGGTTCCGCCCGCGCGCTCTCAACGCGACACTCTCTCTGTGGACTCGGCCTTGTCAACATCCTCCCCGAAGTGCACCATCCACCATGGACCTGGCAATGGATTATTACCCGGACACACGACCGACGACCACCATTCCCAACCGTGAGCTGTATCTTGGTTATCCCCATTTCATTGTGTTGTAATTCTATTTCAAGTCACATTTAACAATGCCGTTCGTAGAGTATTTCAGAGAGAATCATAGATTACCCGTAACATTATTGGTAATATGTAGGTTAGCCTGTTCCCCTTGTGTAATCTTACTATGTCTGTGCCCTTTTTACCGAGTAAACCACTGATTTCTGAAAGCATCTGAGTGTTTTAATTGATAAAGTCTCGAGTCACAATCCCCAATTATAAGACTGCCTGTCGATTCACGATCCTGAAGAAGAGCTCCGAGGCCTGCCGATGATGAGCTAGTCGTAGGTCCCGAGCTCCCTGGAAGAAAACCTCTCTCAGGGTAAACACACACACACACACTGTCTCCCGCAAATTCACCTTCCCAACCTTCCTCCACGCCTTCTCCCGCATTCCCGCATTCCCCGCACAAATACATATCATTACACTGACAAATCCTATCATTACAATATATAAAGATGGACTTATTTTCAATGAGGTGATACCGTTGAAATAATCGATAACGTTGAATGAGAAATTCGTTTCGGCTGCTGTTAGAGTCATTACAAGTTTTATTTAAATAAAAATTGTCATTTAAATGCAGTTGTTTTCGGTTCTCCCAATAGTATTGATCCGCTATGTACGATGCTCGAGGCAACCGGAGAGAATTGCATCCAATAACCCATGCCCGGGAACAAAGAGCCTTACACGTTTCCAGCGTACACACATCTTGAATAATGTGACTTCATAAGAAAGACAAGAAGTTAATGACTCTACTTGTTTGCAGGGGGACGAAACATTCTATAAAAATATGCAATTTATGGCGAAAATTAAATAAAATTTCCTTCTTAAGGATATAATTATCAATGGAGCTACAAAGTGGAATACAATGAAGCCATTCTAGGGGTGTCCCTGTGATATTGTTGAAAAATTTGACAGATTGCTCGGAGAGATATTATGATCCGTATCTAAAAGTATGTTAGTGTAACATCTACGAAATGAAACAATTAATAAATCGAGGAACTAGAAAAAGACAAGCAGTAACTAAACGGTCAGAACGATAAAGAAAGAAGAAATATATAATTCAGAGTAATAGTAAAATTTGACGGCCTCCATGGTCGAGGGGTAAGGCTCTCGACTACGAATCCGAAGGTCGCGGGTTCAAATCCCGGCGTGCGCAAGTAATTTTTATTTAATTAATTTGTGTTGTTTCACAATTAATTCATTTAAAAATAATATAGGTATATTTGCGCACGTTCCAGAGTGGAAGATACTCTCAGTATCGCCCTGGTGAAAGACCACCATTCAGAATTGAAACGTTGCTTGAAATGGCTTTTAGCCGTGTTTGGTGACCAGATCTGAATAGCCAGGTATTTCCCTTTTTCCCCACCTTCCTCTCTCCCTTCTCCTTCTCCTCCCAATACCTTCAGCCTCACAACATTCCCCAATTGGGAATGCCATAGTCTCACTGGCTCCAGACGGTTGGGAGCAGTTTGGGACTCTTGTGCGGTATTCATGTAAAAAAAAAAAAATGCGAGTAGCCATTTTGATCCTTTGTAATAGCAAAGTTTCGTCTGAGACGGCAACATCATGCGATAATGTGTTCTAGAGAGAGCAACTCTAAAGCTCATTATCGTATAACATTGGCATATCAAACGAAACCCTGTCATTGAAGGGGTCTATATATAAATTTATAATCTTAAATATTA
This sequence comes from Halesus radiatus, assembly GCA_022606495.2. Taxonomy (NCBI): domain Eukaryota; kingdom Metazoa; phylum Arthropoda; class Insecta; order Trichoptera; family Limnephilidae; genus Halesus; species Halesus radiatus. Next base: position 60,018 of record JAHDVE020006245.1, read on the forward strand.
TGCAGAAGTCGTTTTTGTTAATTTATTTTAGAAACAAACAGTAAATGTATAAAATAAGTGGTGTACAAATAACAAGGTTTTAGAAAATAATTACAAGGATCGATACCAATGACATGTCTCTGTGTAATATCTAGTAAATGAGTATATAAATTTTACCGGGCGGGGTTAGTACAATGCTAGGGAATGATACATGGCAAAAAAAAAAGGTATATGAAATAAGTGTATAAGTGTATGTGTTTGTGTGTGAGCGTGTATGTGTACTTATGTGTCTGAATAGTGCTAAGTATTGGAGAGTTGCGCAATGATTGCGCGTTGATGACATGAGTAATATTTTTCTTAAATGAGGGCAGGGAAAATTAATTAAAAAATGTTTTCGAACTTCCCAAATATACAAATTCATTGCCCTACTCCGAGTATTCATCATTCACAACTATATTGTGCACTGTTCTCGTATTCTCTCTTTCAAACACCATGACTTGCTTACTTTCATTCATCATTAGCTCATTCTTCATACATACTTCGTTCATCCTAGATATGAGTGACTGTAGATCTTCCATACTGTTAGCAATCAGCCCAATCGGTACATTGCTTTTTATAATCATTTGTAATCTGTTTTTGTTTCTCACCCATTTCATTCAATTTTGCCTTTAAACCTTATTGTATTTTTTTTTTATCCATTGAAGGTAATATTACAAAATCTCAAAATAAATATGAAACGGAAAAGATATAGAACATGAAAAGGTAACGGTTTTTAATAGTATCTTCAATAATTAAAACAACATTACGATGAGGTCTATAAGTTTCAATAAGTTATTCCAAATAATTAAAAAAAATATATATTATTAATCCTAGACTTATAGAAAAAGTCAATAGATATCCCATGTAATTAAAAAAACACCATTTAAATTGAGAATAAATTCGGTATAATCTTGCGGTCAATATAGAAAAATAATTGTTAATTAGTTGAATATGGTATTAACAGTTCTTAAATTAAAGTATGATATCGATTAAAATGATGAAAAGCAACAAGGTGGCATTAGTTCAATAGTTTTTTTTTATTTTATTTTAATTTTCTGTGTCTTTTCTGTTTCATATTTCATTTGAGCTTCGTTAATATCATCTTCAATGATTATAAAAACTTATAATTTTTTTTTATGGTAATTATATTAAAAATATTTTATGTTTTTTTCACAAATAATTGGTGTTAGTAAACCTTGGAGAAAAATATTATTTAAAAATAATAATACTGTAAATTAATTTGTTAAACATATCACAAATACTTTTCAACCAGCTTAATATACTAATAATAAATTTAAAAAATATATATATATATATTTTAAACAACAAGGATAAAGATGATATTTGAAATAAATCGGGGAAATCTATGAATTAATTTGTAACGATTGTAACTTTTTAATATTTCTATTTTTGAAACTGATTATACATCGTGGAATTCCATTAAAATGATATTATAAAACACATACAAAACTTATTTCCACTTTTATTTTATTTCACCGTGACCGGTTTCAGCTTGTTAAAGCCATCTCCAGACTGGTAAAAATTAATCTTAATCTACGGTTTATATACACAACATGTGGTGGAGGAGGGGTGGGGAGATAATACAAGGGATTTATTCTGTTTCATGGGTTTTCTTTATATTTGTTACTAAGTCGTCTTTGACTGCCGACTTTCTAATTATGTTGGTTATTCCCAACCGGTCACGGTGAAATAAAATAAAAGTGGAAATAAGTTTTATATGTGTTTTATAATATCATGATTGTAACTTTTTTATATATGAAAGGCTTCAAGAAATTTTAATACTAGAGTTAAGGAGCACCTGAGGTTTCCAGGTAATAATTATTTTTCTGAATTTACCAAACATATTTTGGAAACAAATAATTCTTTTCACATAAATAAAGGTTTTTATATACAAATACAACCGTTTTACAATTAGATAAATTTAACCAGTTAGAAAAAGTGTTAATAATCAATTATATATTATTAAAAATTAACTATTTGACAAAAAATAGTTATCTCTTAAATATTTATTACATTTAATAATAAAGAATATTAATTTATTTTTTATGGTTTACTATTTTATTTATATTGATATTAAAAATAATTCATTTTTAAAATATCTTTTATTTTAATTAATTACTGACCTACTTTCATCACTTATTTAAAAAAATTATTTTGTTCTATTTTCTTATTATTTGTCCATACTTGTCATTATTTTTAGTAGGTAAATTGTTTATCCTGATGATGGGAGATTTGATTATATATAAAACGTAGATATTAATATATTAAATACAGTTTTTTAAATGATAATAATTGTTATTAAATTAATAATAATATTAGTTTATTATACCTGCCCTCAAGTAGCCTACTGTGAGATGTTTAACATCTAAATCAAACGCAGCATCCATATTATACAAGAGAGATCACTATCAATCAACTTCTCCGTATGTTTGAATTATCATATTCAATGGCAGCATACCTGCAATACCTATAGGAGCAGTTACCTGTTGGAACTTACTTATCCCATACCTATATCATTTACCTGATACCTGTAGAAGTTATTACTTGTCTACCTACTTTACCTACATAATACCTAATGGGAGTTGTTACTACTTACTTGTCTAATTTTATTTCATTCAAGAAAAAAATATAATTACGTTTTCACTCATTTAATGATTTTCACAATTAGCAAACATATGTGGATTGACATGGTATAGATCAGCAATTGCCGATTTTGAATATATAACTTTTATTACATTTATAACAATTTATAAATCGTTATTTATCTTGTTTTTTTTTATTTATTTTATTTGAATACCGCACAAGAGTCCCAACTGCTCCCAACAGTCTGGAGACAGTGAGAGTATGGCATCCCCAATTAGGGAATATTATGAGGCTGAAGGTATTGGAGGGAAAGGGGAAGGTGGGGACAATCCTAGTTATTCAGATCTGGTCACCAAACACAACTAAAAGCCATTTCAAGCAACGTTTCAATTCTGAATGGTGGTCTTTCACCAGGGCGATACTGAGAGTATCTTCCACTCTGGAACGTGCGCAAATGTACTATATATTAAATCGTTATTTAAAAGTAAATAAAAAATCATCACATCAAAACACCTTGTTATCTTGGTACCATTGCATTTGGAACATCTGACGTCACGTGCGCATTCTGTTTTTTGTTCAGTACGAACATTTTTATTTTTGATTTTAATTTGTGTTTTAAATATGTATTTTTTAATTTAAACTTAATTTGGGTGATTTTTAGCTCTAATACTGTTGTTCAATATGAAAAAAACCTAACATTAATTAAAGAAATCTCAGTATTCATGAGCAATCCAATGATAATGTTAATGATCTAAGCTATTATTATTCTTTCAGTTAAAGTTTCAAAGGTGCATAATTTTATTCCTTGTGTTTAGTTATGGTTTTCCATGAATAGAATATAAAATTATGTACAGTAAAGCTCATCCTTGTTTTGACATTTGACATTCTAACATTAAAACTGATCGTAACCGACCGGCCATAGATTTGGAGCGTTTTGGCGGAATTTGAAAAATTGAAAATTATTTAAACTATGAAAACTAACTTTAGAAAAAAAAAAAAATATACTGGTAATTAAGGGTGAACATTATTATTGTAAAAAAAAAAACTTTGTTTGAATCCACTTCGTCTGGTTTCTATTCGACTCAATCATCTTTAGGATTTAAAAGTGCTTGTACAGAAAGAGGTAAAAATGGGGAAAAGAGAGATAGAATATTAATAAGAAGACAACAATAGAAACATGTAATACAATATGAATAATTATATAAACGATGAGGAAACCACGAAATACAAAGAAGATGAACAGAACGTTAAGTAAGGTGGTGGATTGTTTGAGGGGAGAAGAAAGGAACGGAAACTATTCGGCATATTTAAACAAAAATAAAAGTGGATTCAAATAAAGTGTCTTTTATTTAATGATTACCTAAATAAATACGTATATTACAATTTTACACTTTTAAATGATTTAATTTAGAAAGAAAAATTTCTTTAAAATGCACCTATACTTTTTTCCCTATTAAATTTCATCTAGAAGGCATTTACATAAATTGCCCCACTAGTAGCTAATGTATTGCTCGCCATATTGTGTACGTATTTAAAAAAAAATAAGAATATCATAAGACACCTCTCAAGGGCGAACCTGTCTGTATGGAGCACATACTCGTACAGGGGAACTATATCGCTACCCGGATGGGCAACGTTGTGAGGTGGGTTGAGAAGGGGCTGTGGAAAGGGATGTTTTAATGCGAGCCTCGAAGAGGCCCGGATTAAATGCAAGAGAAAAGACAGATGCCGGTAGCTCGTTCCACATATGAGCCGACTTACACAAAACGATTTAGCGAAACGGTCCGTTCTCGTGAAGCCAATATCAACTGTGATCGGGTGTTCCACTCGTGTCCGTCGAGTTTTACGCTCGTGCACCGGCGGGGAACGGATCGACGCTGCTAGCCCATTTGAGCATCCCCCATTGAAATATGTGTAAAACACACTCCAGTATACCTACACTGCGTATGGTGTGTAAATGTATATTATCATATTGTGCAAAGTGTGTGTACTTGTGATGTTTTATTGATTTGTGTGTTTGTATGTATGAGTTTATTAGTTATTTTATATGTTAAGAGACATATATTATTCTCGTATATGACCAGTCAGTTGCTGAGTTGTCATCGCGTCTGGGTACCACCCAGGCGTCGTGAGTTCAATCCCTGACTAAGTCCTCCATCAGGACACAACCAACATCTTCGGCTGACTGTAATGGGAGAGATGGTGGAGATTTTTAAATACTGTCAAGTTATTCTGGTTCTGGAAATAAAGTTTAATTGTTTTTTTTATTTCCTCGTTTTGTATTGTCATAAATGAGGTTACAACTACACATACAATATAACAACAATTTATTCATGTAGAAACGATTGTGATATAAAATAATGTTCATAAATTTATGGAAGAAATACATTCTGACCTTTAACGTAATTAATGTATTGTTTTATATGCGAAATAGGTTTTTAGGTTCTTGGAATGGATTAAAAAAAAAAACGAAAGTAACTGAAAAATGAAGCATTTCTTTACATATTTATACAAAATAAATAAAACCATTAAATCACGTCAAAGGAACACGCAATTTTAGCATAAAAAATTAAGTTAAGTCATTTTACCTGCTCATTGTCAATTTGTCAGATTCGGAAGTTAAACATAACCTCACATGTGATCTAATATAATTGAGTGTAAAATCTGTGTTACTCAGTGTGGCCATAGTAATGGAACAAGTAGTTCCATTATATGAAATTTCCAGGCTTGCTTACTTCGGTAAGTACCTTCATCACCTACCTAATTCCCATGGAAGCTGTCATTTGGTTGCTTATTTCCATATCTACATATTACCCATTGAAGCTGTTACTTGCTCATTTCGATAGCTCATATTCTTCAGGCCCATTGAGGTCTGAGGGTTAAAATATATTACAGCAGCGGTACTGTTAATAATTTTACATGACGTTTTATTTAATCCTGTGATATAAATAGCTTGAGAGTTGTGATTAAATATTGTAATAAAAAAATATTCCCATTCTTTAAGAAACTTAAATATATTATTAAAATTTATCGTGTGTATTGTGGTGTACATGAGATATGTTCGGGTTTCCCCGAGGCCTGTGTTGTGGTCTGTATAGAAGGTTATCGGTGATCAGTAATCATATTCAACTATCATATTTACTATTCGTAGAAAGCATTTATTTTGTGGCTTGCCATAATTATAATATAAACGCATACATTTGTTTAAAACCACTTCAATTTAATAGTAATTTAATAAGTTTCGGAAGTACCCTGCCTTCGTCATATTAATATCGACTATATAGAATTTAGCAGAGTTCAAACAGGTATTAAAAAGAAAATTATTCAAAAAATCCTATCCCATATAAAACATAAATTCATGTATTTAGAACAGAATTTTAGGAATTTTTTTTCTTTTAATCCTCCATAGCTTATTTAATTGCGGTTTTCTCCCCTTGTTATTTAATTCCCTTAGTATCCAGCGAAAAATAATGTATTTAATGTCATATAATTTTCCCTTGCCCTGTTGTTATTTGTACCTACGTGATATTTTATTATTTACACCCTTAGTTTCTAAATTATTAAATTATAATACATGCTCATGAATATTTTACGTCATAGTTTTAATTTGCATATATAAGAGTATACCTGTATACTATAATAACAGATATACTATGTAGCATATCTGTTATTTTATAATCATATTAGGTTAGGTTAGTTAGTATATGGTAAAGCGCACTTGAGGTGAACCTTCACAAAACTGCGCTATAGAAATTAACTCTTATTATTATTATTATTATATCAAGACTAACCTAAGATATAAAATAATGACAGACATGCATGAATATTTAACTATTGGAGTCAGAGCTGACCAAAGGTGAAGGGGTAATTAGAGAGTTTTCAGGATGAACCGAGCGATTCACTGACAATATTAAGTGGAAGAGAAATTTTATGTTTTTTTCAGATATAATATAATGGTTTTGATATAGTCCTGATGAATGAATGGTACTTCTAAAACTGGTGGAGCAGTATAATAAATTGAAGTGGTTTAAAATAAACGTAGGTTATTTTAAACCACTAATTATTATCATATTAACTACAGAAATGTAGAGGCCTAATTTCGTGGAATAATTACAATTGAAGGTTAAAACTTTTTCTATATTCCAACAAAAAAATTTGATGTTACGCATTATGATTGGATTGTGTATTATAAAAATCTGCATTCGTGAAAATATAGGCGTATCTCAAAAATTCGCTTCAAAAAAGCCATAGAAAACTGCTTCATATATAATATTAAGACAAGGAGATTACGGAGTTGATTTAAAGATGTGCACCAGTCAGATAACTTGTTTAAAATATCTTGTAATACAAAGCGCCCATTGATATTGTTAATTTCATGATAAATTTTAATGTTATTAGCAAAACAATAATAAACATACATAATAAAATATTTGAACCATGTCTTTTATAAATAATAGAAACAACATTGGCTCCAAGTGAGAACCTTGTGGAACCCCACTGAACTATCAAATATTCTCTACCTTAAATAGACTCCTAGTCCATGGTAATGAGTATTGTGAAGTATTTCATTACTTTAATATGTTCTTGTGTCGATAAAACTCAATATATTGAAATATATTGTTTTAAATATCTGAAGGACTTTAATTTTATTATAATACTTTTTCATTATTGGTTTGTAAGTTCCTATCTGTATACTATTTGCTTTGATCTATGCTGTATAAGCACTGCATTTAAGATGTTTCTAGAAAAATGGTTTTAACTGGTATATTCGATGTTTGAAAATATTTGAAAGTGGTCATTGACCGTTAATAAAAATATAAAAAAATACATATGTAATAATTCCCGAGTAGCTACTACTGCAGATCGCAAAGAATAACAAGCTGCTGATAATATCGATAAAACTTTTATCGATATTCTTTTATCGATATTCCTGTGGCAGATAAAAAAAATACCTTGAATTAATAAAAAGTAATTTGTCTTTGTTCATTATTTGTCTATATTTGTCATAAATTTTTAGTATCTTTTTTATCCTGACGAGGGAAGCTTTGCTTCTGAAATATGTAGATATTTATATATTAAAAACAGTGGTGTAAACAAAGTTCTTCTTATTAATTATATTAATAATGACGCCACAAAATAATTACACATCTTTCGAAGAAATCGTAATTTCCAAAAGGAGCTATCGCTTGATAGTCCAAGCTAATCACCCTATTTGAAATTCTATCAAAGTCAAAGTACTCATTGCACTCGTTTGACTCTTGCTAATTAATATCTTTCTCATTCAAGAATTTTCCCCGTTAATTTTAAATCTACAACACCAAAATTTTGATTTGTTTATTTTGTTCGCAGGCACTAACCAGCAGCTAGCAGGTTTAAGTGTATTATTATTAGATATGAGAATGTAAGTGTATTCCACTTGCTCTTTTTTTCCAGCTTGTTTTAAAGTCCAACTAATAATCTCCAGCCAGTTAATGAGAGATGAGATAGATCTCTGTACACGATTCGTTTAGCCTCTTGACGTGAGAAATAACCGTTGACACATAAACAAAGATAAATATTCATCCTCCACCGTAACAAGAAGAGCAAATCTGATGGGACGTCTTTCGAAAGATGGACCAAAATCTGCCGAGGATATGGTGCTCCCAAAAGACGAAGAATCTCTAGTGGATCCAGATATATGAACCTTTCTGGAGGATCTTAAAGGAATAAAAAGTTAATTTCTATTACAACAGGAATAATGTCCTTGGCGGGCGATGCTGTACGTAAATCTACAGTTTTATTCTTAGCTTGATGAAATTTTGCACACTTTAGTTTAGAAATAAGAGGAAGGTGACTGTATACATGAGATTTTGAAAAACCAACCCCTTACCCCTTTTCCATCTTTGAATTTGAGTACTTCTTGATGAAATTTTGTACATTTGTCGTTCAAAATTCTGGGTTGGGTAGGAGTAAGGGTAGAGGTAAGGGTAGAGGTAAAGGTAGAGGTAGAGGTAGGGGTTAGGGTGGGGGTGGTAGGGATAGCGGTTGGGGAAGGGGTAAAACATCATAACCTTAAAACTTTACTCCAAACCTATTAACTCCTGGTAACGCCGGGAACTTCAGCTGGTTTTTAACAAATGAAACCAACAGCTTGTTTTTAATAAATGTATCTATTTACTTATTTATTTTAATTTATTCGCCATTCGGTATCACTTGGCTCAAGCTGTGTCAGGGTAAAATTTAAAGTGAACGAAAATACATAGAGTGCGCATATGTATTGGAAAGACGGAGACATAATATAAAATAGAATAATAATAATAATAATAATAATAATAGTTGGATGACTTGTATAGCGCCGTTTTTGTGAAAAATCACCTCAAGGGCGCTGTACAAATATTTCTTAACTAATACAATTAACTAGAACAATGTAAGAAAGAGATAAGTTTACATGTAAAAGAATTAGACAACCAATGTATTACTACTAGTACTTGCACACAAATCATTATACGAAGAATACTCCAATATATTTTTAAAAAAGAGAGAGTCAGGACTTCAAAGGACGAAGTGTTAAAGACGGAGGTGGAAATTTTGAGGATTTAAGGGGAAATATATCCAATATGATAAATTGCGTTGATTATTAAGAATATTACTATTAATGGCTTTCTTTATTTCTAAAGCTTTTAAATTATCTAATCTATTGCCAAAACCATTTTTGGTGGAGAATATAACTACCTTTTATAATCAAAGGATCGCGTGTGGATGAAATAAGTGTGAATGTGCATTTATGTCGTGCTTCGTGAACACAATGAGTGAAAGACCGAAAATCGTTCAACCATTTGATCCCAGTGAAGTTAACAATGTTTCATCAGGGAAATCCAAAGGTTTCATTCTTTTTTTTATAGAGAGACGAACATTTCCGGGTTACGAATAATCAGATAATATTTGATTATCTCCTACTACTATCACACTAAGCAGAAGATATTATTGGTGTCATGATAGAGGACTTAGCCAACTGAGGATTTGAACTCATGACACCTGGGTGAGACCCAGATACAATGACTCGACCGTAAGACATACGAGTAGAATGTATCTGGCTATTCAGATCTGGTAATTATTTGCTTCTTCGCATGGTGGAAGAGAGTTGGTGGAGGTCATAGTGGGATGCTGAGGTTACTCAGCCAGTCGACGGCATCGGGAGCACAGATGTGCCACAGGGAAACTGATGAAGGGGACATTCTTCTACGATGTGTTCTGTTGTTTGAATATGTCAATATTCACAAAGTTCTGAATCCTTTGACTGCACCGAATGCGGTTTAATAAGATCCATGTTTTCTGAGGGAGAGGATAACCCTGGCATTTTAATAGTAGGGTAAACAACAAGGTGCTTGTTTTTAAGGTCCGAGGTGTGACACTGAGTCCGCCACGGCTCTTCATGGGAGTATTGTGATAGAAGCAATCTTTCGCCTTCAGTCCAAAGAGGTTTCCTGGATGTCAGGCGGTAGGTGGCCGGGCGGTTTGCGAAGTCATCTTGTTGAATATTACTACTTACAGCCTTTTTGTATTCCCTAAGCGTTGCTGTCATCTGGTCATTAAATATAGCTAAAGCTATGTGAATCAACGCTTCGATTTTTAATATTAGTCTTTCAGCAGAGGGGCAATGGGAGTATCTAAATCTCAAGAGTATTTGATTTTTTCGTGAATTTGGAAATGATAAATTCTGGGATCATAGGTTAGGAAATCACCACATCATGCAACGAAGGTCTATATTTTCTTTCTAGGTGGTATCTGATTCTCCCATCAACGAAAATACGCGATGAAAACACGTGAATCGATAGTCTGTGTCCTCCACCAAAGCCTCCATGAAACAGTAATCGGAGAAGTGTTAGTCCAACAGCTCGGCTCCGTGGTCCACGGCCCAGCATCCATTATCGGATTTATCTCGACGATGATTCAATCAGGGTGTTTGTCCCGGCGACGGGGGGCGCACGATTTTCACACAATTAAGATATCGGAGCGGGCCCCCAAATAAATAAATAAATAATAAACGGAATGGGAATAAAAAGAAGTGACGGCGCCCCGCGGAGCTCGAAACAGCGGGTGGAATAAAGATGGGTTCATATTCTCTCACTTGGTATTTGGAATCAGATAATGTGGTTTGTCAATCCAAGTCAAAAAGTAATTCACATTTAAGCGGTTCGTATTTAAGCGATTTGTTCGAATTTCTTTACCTGACCACATTTGCCTCTATGATAGCTCAAACTCACAGTTGTATTAATTTAAAAAAAAAACATTGTTTAACAGACAAACATGAAATGAAAAATATCAACAAAAAAATAATTTAATCAGTCCAGAGACAATCTGTTACGAGTATTACACTGAAATTAGTTTAATAAGGTTTAATACCCCGTAAATTATTATTTAAAAATATAATAATTTTTGTTTTGCCTTCCACTGCATGTATATATTTATATTATGTGTATTCTTCTTAATTCTCCCTTGTTTTTATTGGTATAATTTTGTTCTTGTATATCATCTTTTTAAATTAAATAAAACAAACACTTTGTCATAAATCACGAATACATTTTATTTTTCGCTAACCGATTTCACTTAACATAAGCTTCGTCAGGGCAAATATAATAACTAAAGAATAATACAGATTTATCGGTTATATATAGTTACAGAATACAATAGAGAGAATGTAAAAGATAGAGAAAAGAGAACAAAATATTAGAGGGAGACAACAATAGAATAGTATAATGTGTAGGAGGGAGACAAAATTAATTTGTAATAATAATAATAGATAGTGAATTAAACACTGTAATGCGAACATTTAAAACAAATTTTGGAGCTTATGATCGAAATGACGCTGCGAGCTGAAAGCAAGTTTAATTGACTTTGTATTTCATGCAGAAAAGCTATTCAAATTTCATGACACCATAACTTACGCAAAAAATCCATTTATGCCAATTTTTTATCAGTTCAACATTGTTTTCATTATGAGCTAATTCAGTTTGACTGAAAAAAATAGATAAGACGCCATACTATTTATTCCAATTATATTAATCGATCTATACGTTTATTTATAAAGAAGGGGGGCTTGTTTTTTTGATTTTTTGCATGCAAATCTACAGTTTTATTCAGAGTATGATGAAATTTTGAAATCTTGACCTTTAAAATAAGATGAAGGTCACTGTATACATAGAATTTAAACAGAATTTTGGTACTTCCTGACCAAATTTCGCAGATTTGACGTTCAAAATTAGAGGAAAATTATTGAGTAGGAGTAGGGGTAAGGGTAACACATCACAACCTTAAAACTTTCCCCAAACCATTCCTAACCTTGTTCTATAAAAAAATCAATCGAACAAGAACAGAACTGTTGAAATCTCGTATTAATCCAAATTGTAAATAAGTACTAGGTATTTAGGTAAGAGCACAGAGAAAACAGTATATAGAGATGCCCTAACACGCAAGGGGAATAAAACAATAAAAGAAGGGTAGGGGGCGAACTAGGCGTGCCACCAATTTAAGTAAAACAGCAACTAAGTAAAAAGGTTCGGCTTTCTTACAAAAACCTAACGCTTTGTAAGAGTATTTAAGTGGACCCTTTTTACAAACGAGAACTATGCTGGTGCCAAAATGCGTGTCAGGTGACATTTTCCTCCTGCCGTCAAAGCCGTCGTACTTAGGGCAAGTCCATCAATTCTGAAACCAGGTGGTAAGAGATATTTAAGAAAAAAATCAAGCGAAACAAACGTCAAGTTCGGAAGCTCTCTTCACTTTGAATGAACTTGCAGAATGTAAACCCAGCTTTACACCAACAAAATCGGCTGAGGAATAAAAGCGAAGGCGAGAAGGCATCGGTATATTGTGAGAATGATTTTCGTAACACGCTCCTCAATCGCACTGTTCCAAGTCCACTTCCCCCGGCTCGCTCCGGGACCGCGATGTACCAACACCAAATTATCCATAAAAGAAATATTTACGACCCACCTCGTACGATTATGTTGTACGGAATAAATGTATGAAAATATTTCCAGGCTATTAAGATTTTATTCGTTTTAAGTTGGGATTAAAGTCAGGGTAATGGAATTTTATGGTAATTTTTGATTGATTTATATTGTTTTTGCAGAAATAAGCGAGGCGTGCGATTGTTTCAGAAAGCGTTCGTTTTTTGTGTCGTTTTGTGTCGCGAGCTTTCATACAATTGTGCACGCACACCGACACGTCGAGAACCAACAAGCGAAATCCTTAGTACGGTACCAAGTTTACGGGAAAAATCTGAATAAAATTTACGATGCTATTTATCATTACTTTTATGTAAAATAATTAATTAAATTTCAAACCTACATTTCAAACAAAAAATTCAAAAAAAACAATTTAGGTATCAACGATTAACAGCACTTTATAATATCATTTAAGATGTTAATGTTAACAAATTTCAAATGAAACATTACATATATACATACATCTTCTTCCCCGTGTCTTACTCGGGTCGGGGACCCATCGCATCTACAAGGCGCCTCCAGGTGTCCCTGTTTTGTGTTACGTTTACGGCATCTTTCCATGTAGGTCCAGCATCTTCTCGCACAGCCTCTGGAGTTGCTTCTCCCACCTGTGTCTGCGGCGGCCCACTGGACGTCTTCCCTCTGGAATAGCACTTAGAATTCTCAGTGTAATTTGACCTTCTGACATTCTTAACACGTTCTCAAGCCATCTCGGTTGCGACTTTTATATAAGGAGTAATAGTATTTCGATATTAAGTTCCTCCAGGATCATCGAGCTTCTTATTCGATCCCATTACGAATGAAACATTAAACAAAAAAGACACAGAAAAAAAAAACAGTATCAGTCGCATTTGGGAATCGAACCCAGGACCTCTGTTTTAGCTAGACAACGCTCTAACCACTGAGCTGATGAGACCTGTTTATTTTTGTTATTTTTATCGATGTCGTACTTCAAATTTAAAATTTACAAATTATAATCCAAAATTATTCCTATATTATTGGCTGCTATTTTTTTTTTTAAATTTCTAGATGAATATTTTTTCAAATTTATTTTTTGTATTTTTCTGTTTTATTTGAGATTTGTTAATATTATCTTCACTGAACAAATACTACTGTTTTCTTCGATAGATGTGTAATTATTTGGTTGCGTCAATGTTAATATAATTAATAAGAAGTACTTTATTTACACCACTGTTTTTAATATATGGTTCAAATATCTACATGTTACAAAAGCAAAGCTTCCCTCTTCAGAATAACCACTAAACGGTATACTATTTATCCTGATTATGGAAGCTTTGCTTTTGAAACATGTAGATATTTATATATTAAACCACTGTTTTTAATATAACAAAGGTCTTCGAATTAATTTAATTAAATGTGATTTTTGTAAGCTTCAATAAGTTATTCCAATAAATGACCTTTATAATACTATGTTGAAATGTTTTTGGCCTGAAACGGTTTCGCCGTGTTACGGGTGTGTTTTGACTGGTTTCAAGAAGTTTACTCGTTTTCTATTTATATCTGACGTCCTCATCATTATCACGACGACCTAACCCTTTTATTAAAATTATTAAATTGTAAATTCGATTGTTCTGAACTCCTGCATTTAAACAACCTAAACGAACTACAAGACAAATTATTAGCATTTTGCATATGTATATCCCTTTCCAACTATAGTTTGCATTCCCCAATTCAATGCTTACACAGTCTTGGTAACAAATGCTTAAATGATATGGATGTATTTGACAGTAATATAAACCTGGCAAATTTCATAAAAAAAGTATGAACGAATTATTTGTACTAGTTTATAAATTATTGTTAACTACAACCTTTTACATTATTTACTCATTTGTTATTAATTTATTAATGTTAATATTGACTTTGTGGACATTGTCATTTATTTTTTCTTTTATATTCCTGCGTATTTTTAGCTTTGGTGCAGTTTTTTCTTTTTTCTTATATCAAGTGTAGTTAACTTTTGTGCATGTTTTCTATTTTAATTTTTTTATGTGATTTAAAAATGATGTATTTTTATGTAAAAACTCTTTGGGCATTTAAATAATATAAAAATAAGTCCTGGAAAGAGTTGTGTGGCGGTCTACCCTCTCAGCCTACCTCCGCGAGCAAAAGGCTTTATTGATAGTTAATTAGTTGGTTTTATTGGGTCATTTAATTTCTTTACCTTAATTTTTTTTAAATAAATAACGTTGCAAAATATTTTCATCTGCCAGCACATGTATCACGTGGAATGCTCTGTTTCTGATATTGTGACCAAAATTTGTCGCTGAAAGAAGCAATTCTAGTCACATTGAATGCCTAACAATTTTGCTTTCGATCATTAACGACATTATTCATCAAGTATTTTTCTACCTATATTGATACATACAGGTAAATTTGTAAAAGCCTTACAGTAGCAATAGAGGCAGTGGGTAGAGAAGATTATCTCCACATATATGCACCTCTAACCACAGTTGACACAGGAAGAGGGAGAAATGTTCCTTGGCACTGTACACAAAAAATTACAATATGATATATATATGTATTTGTGCACGCCTATAGTGCTTTGAATTGGTTCGAAATAGTTTGGAATACCCGCCCGCAGTCCCCTCTTGTCCCCGCAGTAGTTCCACGATGCAGTATACCACTACATAAGCAAGAATTTCCCTAAAATCATTCTTCTGTACCTTATATTTAATGCACACACTATGCAATAATTATATAAGAATACCACGTTGTGAAAAATTGCAATTGCAAAACAAAAAATTATCCTATTTTTGATACTGACATTTCGTGATGGAATTCCTTTATAATGATTTATTAAAACGATATTTTAAATCGTTAATAAACAAAAAATACGTTAACAAACAAACCCCGTTTTTGTTTTTTTTTTGAGAAATTTCAATGGATAATCAAGATGATTTTTTTGTGACATAGAAACAATGTCATTACAAACTTATAGACACGTTATTGACTAACAAAATTAACACAAAATGTGGCACAAGTAACAAATACTCTCACGTTTGCAGTAAATTCTTAATTCAAACATTTTTCATTTATGACAAAGATAGACAATCAAAATATATGTCTGTTGAAAGCGATGCATGCGCGTCCGTAGGTCGTTTTCTTAATTCAAAGTTTCTTCGAATATCCCGGGTGTGAATGAGATGACACTACGCCTACTCGCTATCTCACTTTCTCTAATGGCGTTTAACATATCAGGGAAACCATGGAAATAATATTCATTGTTTGTTTAAAATGTCATTGATTGTTTCCCGATTGCAATTATTGTATCACGCATAGTGTTGAGTAATTTGGTCGTATTTACGTTTAAAATGTTGTTTCATTGCTGTTACTGATGTTTGCCGTGTAATGGAAACACTTTTTCATCACACAGGTGGGCATTTTGGCACTTTTTTGTGCAATTTGGATAGAGACAGCGGACGACCGCACGCGACGCGTGACAGTTTAATACTAAATCTAGGTACAATTACTTCGTGAGCTCTACAACGTGTGTATTGTTTGTATTTTCATTTTATCGTACCAAAACTTTCTATATATTATAAAAACTGGGACATTTAAAAATAGAACTTTTCTTATAAAATCCTTCCAAAGGGTAGGTACCTACTTATATCACTAAAAAAGCAGCTTCTCATGAGAAGCTGTTTATTTTTAATTGAAAGGAAATGGTACTTACCCGGGTAGGTACCTACTCATGACCCTTTAATCAGAAAGCAAGCACTTTACCTCCGCCCCATGGGGCCAATAGATTTATTATTTAACATTTTTTAAAGCTGGTAAGTAATATTACGTGATTATCATTGGGCAGCACCATTATCACGCTACCTCTCCCCAGCGGCAGGCAGAGATGAGATTGCCTCTAATAATCATTGGAGATTTTACGTCTATTAATTACTCGACTTAAGAGTACCGGCGTTTATTCAGATTTTAGGTACCTACAGATATGAGATAATATATTTCCCAAGTATGGTTACCATGCTTGTTATTATTCGCTGTTTTATGAAAGATTTCTAAGTATTTTTTCACGGTGTATTAACTATAAAATAGGAATAAATGTGGTTTTTAAATTATTTATTAAATGAGATAAAACTGTTTCATACAAGTTTGTCCCAGAGACGAGAATTTTTTGAAATATTTAAAAAAAAAAAATAATAATTATAAACGCCATTATTTAGTGTCTTTCTTATTTTTATTTTTTATGTGATACCACACAAGTGTCCTAACCATATGGAGCCAGTAAGACTATGGCATCCTCAATTGGAGTTGTGAGGCTGAAGGTATTGAGGAAGGGAAGGAGGCGTGGAAGAAGGAAGATGGGGAAGTATTTTTCTACAGTGTGGAAACTTGGACTCACGAGTTAGTGAAAGGAAGTGGATGGACGCCCTACAAATGTGGTGCTGAAGGAAAGTGCTCAGGATTCCATGAACAGCCAGGCCCACAAATATATCAATTCTGGAAGAGCTTGGAAAAATCAACTATCTGCCTATAGCGTATCCTCAGGTCCTTTGGATGGAAGCGACTCAAAAAGAAGAATGTGTTCTTAGAATAATGGTTTATGCATATATACTGGTACAGTATATATTTTTAACGGCTTGCAAATAGTTATTGACCTTAAACTAATATAATTTTTTGAAAACTTTTTATATTTTTTAAAACTTTCCATACAATTTTAAAAATCCAATGATTCTAGGTAGCGAACAGCCTGACAGCAATTTAATTTTCTTACTATTATCTTAAAAAAAGTTGCAGACCTTAGCTTCCAGAGGATTCAACCCGTGATACATGGATTCAAAATTAGTGGAATTTACAATTTGGGAGGTGGGTATGGTTACCGCTGCCCCGGGAATCATTTATTCACCAACACCTCTGCTATAGGTCACCCCGAGTGGTTCGCTACGGCAGATGACATAGCAGGGGTGACCGAGTTCAATGGGCGTGGTTTTTCTAAATGTTGGCGGCGGTTGTGTCTGCCCACCAACTGCGTGGTGGACCAGGTCGGGGGAGTTCGTTTGAGGGAGATCCTTTGACCTCTCCAGCCAGACTCCCACGACCCACAGCATTGTACCGCGCTAGAATAGATGGATTAATACGACCGTCACTCCTGAGCACATTGATCCAAGATTCCTACCGAGCTCTCAAACATTTTTCTTTCCCAGAACTCACTCAAGACCCCCCGAAATTGAAATTTTCTTCATGCCCTCCTGTGATAGTTATTGTAAAAAAAAACTATTTGAACCAGTCAGTTATGAATTCATTGATTTCTTTATTCATTACGATATAACTTATGTTATTAGTTTTACACGGTAAATTTGTTTGTTTTAGTTTATTTTTAAATTGGCAGCTATCACTGACCAGCTAATGCCTAGATGTGTGCTCTATGCCAATATCCTTGGCAATATTTTTTAAAAAATTATATGTGCTTTAATGAGGACGTTTAAATATTTATACCTATATAAAGCATATATAAATATAATAAAAATGTCATTTATTCCCTTTCTAAACCACCAGACCGAGCGCGAACGTTGAGCAGTGAGGCTTATAAAATGTTAGTACAGATCTAATAGCCTCGTTAATATTTTTCATTTATGAGCAAAAAAGCAAGAAACTCGTAATTATGTAGGTTAGGTACCTAATATTTATTTAATGATTGTTCGATTTCCTTCATTTTTTTAAAACGCATTTTATAGAAAATCGCATCACGCGTCTCTATGGGTGCTAGTGTAGCACGTTGCCATGTTAACGTATGGAAAGTGTCAGAAGGTGCGCGTAGTATGTATATTTCTGCGGTATTTGGTTGAATGAAATAATGTTCATACAATTATATCTATAATCATGCGTCGTGCATTTTTGATTTGTACTGATTCTTCACTCGTCTGCACACCGTTTTCACACATTCCTCTCAGAGCTCCCATGCTGAGATTTAAAGCCTCAAAAGGATCACGAATGTGAGGGACGCGGGACGTTACCTTATTTATGAAGATCCCGATGCGAAATCCAGAATAAAGAAGATGTTCAAACACAAAATTTCACGGATAAATGAAATGAGCGTTTGGCATATCTGAAGGAACATTCCAAACAAGTTAACCCTTTCAGACCCCAATTTAAGCTAGTAGTGGTAATTTTTTGTTGTTGATAACACCCTGTAGAAGTATTAGTAAAATTATGGGTTATATTTTTTTTGTCTATTGGATTAGGCCTGCACAGAGGTTAACAATTTTATAAAAATAACGCTTCAATAAATGTCATACAAAAATAAAGATTTATAAACGTTGTGAATAATATTCGAATATCGAAAGAACTTTATTGTTACAAAAATGTTCTACATATATATATATTATTTTTATGCTACAGATTTTTGCTATGTTCATTTGAAAGAATTTTACCCTCACAAAAATGTTTCATATAGGTTATTGCTATACTCATTTGAAAGAACACTATTGTTACAAAAATGTTTCATATAGGTTATTGCTATACTCATTTGAAAGAACACTATTGTTACAAAAATGTCTCATACATATTTTTAATTTGTTAATTTGAAAGAACAATATTGTAACGAAAAATGTCTCATACAGATTTTTAATTTGTTAATTTGAAAGAACAATATTGTAACGAAAAATGTCTCATACAGATTTTTAATTTGTTAATTTGAAAGAACAATATTGTAACGAAAAATGTCTCATACATATTTTTAATTTGTTAATTTGAAAGAACAATATTGTAACGAAAAATGTTTCATACAGATTTTTAATTTGTTAATTTGAAAGAACAATATTGTAACGAAAAATGTCTCATACAGATTTTTAATTTGTTAATTTGAAAGAACAATATTGTAACGAAAAATGTCTCATACAGATTTTTAATTTGTTAATTTGAAAGAACAATATTGTAACGAAAAATGTCTCATACAGATTTTTAATTTGTTAATTTGAAAGAACAATATTGTAACGAAAAATGTCTCATACATATTTTTAATTTGTTAATTTGAAAGAACAATATTGTAACGAAAAATGTCTCTTACAGATTTTCAATTTGTTAATTTGAAAGAACAATATTGTAACGAAAAATGTCTCATACATATTTTTAATTTGTTAATTTGAAAGAACAATATTGTAACGAAAAATGTCTCTTACAGATTTTCAATTTGTTAATTTGAAAGAACAATATTGTAACGAAAAATGTCTCATACATATTTTTAATTTGTTAATTTGAAAGAACAATATTGTAACGAAAAATGTCTCTTACAGATTTTTGATTTGTTCATTTGAAAGAACATTATTGTCAAAAAATGTTCTATATAGATTATTTTTCTGTTCATTGCAAGAACATTATTGACACAAAACAAACATTTTTACGTATTATTGCTATGTTCATTTGAAAGAACATTTTTGTCACAAAAATGTTTCATATAGGTATGTTCTTTTGAAAGAACAGTACTATAACAAAAATGTTTTATACAGATTTTTTCTGTGTTCATTTGAACATACATTATTGTAAAAAATGTTCTATACAGATTATTTCTATATTCATTTGACAAAACATTATTGCAACAAAAATGTTTCATACAGATTATTGCTATGTTCATTTGATAGAATATTATTGTCACAAAAATGCTTAACAGATTATTGCTATTTTCATTTCACAGAACATTATTGTAACAAAAATATTTCATACAGATTATTGATATGTTCATTTAACAGAACATTATTATAACAAAAAAGTTTCTTATTGCTATGTTCATTTGACAGAACATTATTGTCACAAAAATGAATCATACAGATTATTGCTATGTTTATTTGACAGAACATCATTGTCATAAAAATATTTCATTTTGATTTTTACCATGTTCAGTTGAAAATACAACAGATTTGACAGGGTGCATTTTACTTAATATGACAAATCAAACACTACACAACCAAAACAAAAACGAAATCGAGTTTAGTCACAAATAATATCACCCTTCTAAATATAAACATGGATACCGCCTGAACGAGTAGTTAGAATCCATAAAAAAATTGCGCGTAACGTCAGAAATTGCATAACGAAAACACGGGAGGAAAAGATTGTGATGTTTTTTCAAATATACGTACGGTGCCAAAGGGTTGAAAAAGGTTGCAAAAAGACGTGAAATTCCCTTCGTCGCTTCCAAAGGCCCCGAGCAACAGGGAACACAGAATCAAACAAATAATAATAAGTGATGCACGAACGTAAAAGGAGTTGGAGGTGTAAAAGAAGAAAAGTTGAGACATTCCAGACTGATTGGAGGCTGCGGACAAGGGAGATAAACAGCTGATGGGTAGGATGACATAGATCTAGAGGTCAGGTCCGTAACGAGGGTATGCTGGAGGAGCTTTTCTTATCAGAGGTTGGCCATCATGAGGGTTATCTTCACCTCTCTGGAGCAACTTGCACTAGAACTAGAGAATTGCACTCGTGCTAGACACATTTTGGTTTTGAAGCCATGAGGTTTGGCGTCGGCCTCTAGTACTTCTTTCATCTTTCTTCCCATGAATTATCAGTTTAGATCTGAAATTTTTGCGATACTGATAAAGCTAATTCTCTCATATTACAAATATTCCCATATTACAACGAAATTCGCAATTTTCAGGAAAATAACGCAAAATTTTCATATTTTTTACCAGATATTCTGGTATTTTAAAATAAGAAAATAGTATCGTACGTTCTAAATATTTCTTCGTCTATGGTTTTGACAAGCTTGAATAGCCATAAAATGGAAAGCAGTTAAATTTATGTCAAAAACGGCTGAAAGCTGTCAAAAAATATGAATAATGAAAACATCAAAAAAGATTAAAAAATACTACGTCAAAATTCCAATAAGGTAACATTACATCACCTTTTCCAAAAATAATGTGAATTTCACCAAAAATAAAGCTAATTATTAGTGGTCAATTTTGTATGTGTCCCTCCTCATAATGTGACTCAGATGTTTTCTATTTTTTACTTTACTATGCTATACATTCTAGCAAAATTTCACGAATTTTGGTCATTCGATAGTGTACCTCCCGCAGTTCAGGACGTTTTGAGGATGCACCTATAATTATATCGACATTTCGTTGCATACACACATTACATCTGTTATTTTATAATTATATTAGGTTAGGTGCAACACACATGTAGTTGATCAATACTTTCTTTTCACTTGTGGTTTATTATAATTTTTACATTTTAAATACTTGTTATCGAACATTTCGGGCTTCTGGCATGGGTACTTTACCTACGAGTATAAAGTAATCTTGTTGATTCGCTTCATTTAGTAGAATTATTATACGACAATAAACTCACCAATAATGTTTAAAGTCAACACTTATGAATATATTTAGTTTTTATTTTGTTAAAATTACGCAAATATCGATATTTTTGTAGAATGTCGTTCGCTGAATGACAGCAGCTGTTATCCGAGGGAACCGGGACCGCAGTCGAGCAAAAAGACTTTAAACCTAAGAAAAAGGATAATAAGTTTTCTTTGAAAAGAAAAAGAATATGCCTCCTGGTTTCCATGCCTTGCAAAAGAATGAAGAAAACGTTATGACATTTAAAAAAAAATTTATAACTTTAGTTCGCGGTTGCAAAAGTTAATAGAGGATTTTTTTCTGATGGATAATAATAATAGTTGTGAAAGTTATAAAATAAATAATGAAATAATAATTATTGATTAAATATTAACATTTCCGAGGAAGATCGATACACTTTTGCGGTGTGCCATTAAATTCATTATGAAAAACTGATAGATCTATTCTAAAGTGGTCCAAGTCCAAAAATATGATTTTTTCAACTATTGGTGAAATCTACTTACAAATCTCCAAAACTATCTTCGTAACCAACCTTTTTATTTTTTTAGCTAATCTGTTTGCAAATAGATGGTATTGTAATATGTTGTCGTGATCTGAGTATTTGGTAGAAAAGAAAAATCTTTAAGTCTCATCATCTCAAAACCAACTGTGTTGGAGTTGGTTCACTTTAGAACTGTGCCCCCATATGATACTAGTATCCGCTTTGAAAATAAATGTTGGGATTGGAACCTTCAGCATGGGGAAGAAAAGAAATATGAAAAATATTTATTCAATTTTAATCCTCACTACTAGGGGGTATACTTACCAACGTTAGCATTAAATAAATAAATAAAAAAGTGGAGAATTAACGCGTAAACAAGCATAATTTATGGGAATATTTCTCCTGCCGAGGAAGACTTTGCCCGTTGCACTGACAAATGCAAACACTGCGAACTGGGCAGGGAATTACCGATTGCGGTAAAAAAATAGAGGATATGTCTCTGGATCTTTACGCTAAAATCATTAATAACCTTCGGCAGTGTGCGGAGGGTAAATTTGTGTCCGGCCCACCAAAGTCTATTTCCGTGATAACTTACCATTTTTTTGGAAAATGATATTTTTTGAAAATTACACCGTCTTACCAGATAATGTATTTATATAAATTTTTTTGACATTGCCGATCGGACACCCCGGCGTCCAACGGATGCAAATTTTCGTTGTCCTATGGGCAATTCCGGCCTACTCGCGTCTGGTTTCAACTCAGGCATCGGGAGTTCAATTCCTCGGATGGCTAAGTCCTCTTTCACGACACAAGTAACATCATCCGCTGAGTGCGAATGTAGTGGTAGATTTAATTTTTTTTTTAGGTTATTCGTAACCCGGGAACGTTTGTCTTTCTTATAAAAAAATAAATTAGGTAGTCTCTTATAAACGAATTTCACGTTTTTTATAAATATATCAAATATATTAGAGCATGCAAATTATCTTACACTATTAAGGATTAAAGATACAATATACCAGTATGAAAAAGGCAACTGATTTCATTACACTCGTGAAGGATAGGGGAAGTATCAACAACCTATAATAATAATAATAATAATTGAATTACTTGTATAGCGCCGTTTTTGTGAAAAATCACCTCAAGGGCGCTGTACAAATCTTAATTCCTATTCGTTATCTAATTATGCACAAACAGATACAGTAAAACAAACTTACCTGCAGCTGGCAGGTCGCTTCACATGAACACAGTTTTATTAGAAAATTAAAGTATAGAGATGATATTTTTACAGTGTCTATTTTATCCTCCTTTTCTATTTGTCTATTGATGTTACATTTATTAGAAGATTGGTGGCACAAGAAGAGTTGGCATTTATTTGAAATACTTTTAATTTTTAGGACTGGAAAATGTTTATAAAATGACCTTAAGAAGCGTAAGAAGCTTCCAATGGACATAACCATTTTTTAATTTATTTTTTACACTTTTAGTTATTTACAGTGTTACGGGCTGTGGACACATTTGCGCACCGATGAGTGAATTTTTGAAACTTTTTCTACAAGTGACTTTAGGTGAGCACCGACCGGCTAGCCTAGATATGCAATTTACAGGTGAATTTCTTCAATTTATGGATATGATTGTCTGAAAAGATGAGTTTTAAGGTTATTTCTGAATTCTGTCGAGTCTTTGATAATTCTTAAGTCATGTGGCAGTTTATTCCAGGCTTTACGTCCTGATACTCCGAAAGCACGATCACCAAACTTAGTATTAGGTGTGCGCTTTGGTTCCTGCAACCTCCCGATGATGACACTGCTGACCTAAGGGTGGAGTGCCGTGAATTGGCATTTTCAGGAATACACCATTCTGAGAAGTAAGCCGGAGCCATTCCATCAAGTGACTTAAATACCATCCAGCAGAGCTTGAACTAGATTCTTTCCGTACATTTGAGCCAGTGCAGATTTTTGAGATGCTCTAAAATGTGAGAATATTTAGATACGCCACTGATTAGTCTTGCTGCAGCATTGAAAACTGATTACATTTTGTTAATTTGGTATTTGGAGAGAATTGCATATATTCCGTTGCAGTAATCTAGACGTGACACAACGTACAAATTGACAAGCAGTTTAGTCGCCTCTGTTGGCAGGTTTCTCCGTATTGCTTTGATTTGCCTCAATTGAAAGAACCCTGTGCTTACAGTTCTGTTTACTTGACTTTTGAGGGAAAAGTCTGCATCCAGATTGACACCGAGTAATTTGACACATGTCTTCGGAGTAATGTCACTTCCTGAAATATTTATGGGGGAGTTATCAATGATATGCTGACGCCTGCTTGTGGCGGTCCAGAGAAACTCAGTCTTTGACGGATTCAGCTTCAATCTATTTGAGGTCATCCAGCGAGTAATTGTTTCAAGACACTCAGCTATGCGAGTTTTTAGTCTGTCTATTTCTTCTGGTAAGCAGCAAAAATAAACTTGCTGGTCGTCAGAATAGCAGTGGGATTGAAAACCAAACGATTCGATTATTTTAGCTGCATCGTTTGTGAAAAGGAAAATTATTTTTTATCTAGTCATGAATTTTTTTTTAGTTTATAGGGTTTTTTACAGTCGATATTTTGTATTATTTTTGTCGCAATATATACTTATTTAATTTTCATCATTTACCTTCACACTCTTCATTTATAAAATAAACCCATGGGCGTAAACTATCTGCGTATTGCCCCCCTCATTTGGGCCCATTCCCATATTTCTCAGGGCTGGCAACTTAATAGCAGTCCGCGGAGAGATGATTAGTTGTTACTAAACTTGTTACAGGTCGCTTGCTGAGGCTGTTCAGTGGTCACACTGGTTCATCACTATACACGAGATACGTGATACAGTACAAACTTATACGTTATGGTTGGTTTCGACACTCTCGATGAGAGAGAAAGAAATTCTTGGTCATTAAGCCGAGAAAACACAAAACTTATGTTCAACAAGAATATTAATTAAATACATTAATATTAATTAAGTGAATATTAATTAAATTACATACATAGCATTTATACAGCGCAGTGTTGTGTTATTTCACTTCAAGTGCACTTTTCAAAAAATAATATAAATTAAATAATAATTATAAATAATGCTCCTTCCCGATAGTCTGAAAATGGAGAATAGAGTACGAATATTTAAAAAAACAACTGTTCAATCTCAAAATAATTGAGCAAAATAACAATGTATAATATAAAACAATAATAAATAATATAGGTAAGATATCAATAATATTTAATTTAGGAATAAAATGTAAGGTAGATAATGTAATGTTAAGTAATATGACATATAATATAAGTATTAAAATAGGTTAAGAATAATATGTATCTATGTAGTTAATTAATATAATTTGTATATAGTTAAGTTAAGAGAGTGAAATAATTATTTATTTATGTTTTATTCACACTTTATGCACTTTTCAATTAAAATATAACAATTTAAGAATACATAATTTTTTAAAAATGAATAAAAAATAATAATTCAATTTAGTGTGATAGATTTTAAATCATGGTGTTTTTGCTTTCGAAATTTTCAATATCAATATTTTCATATTCACTACCCATATCTTCATATTCACTATCACTCTCCACTTGGGATCTTATTTGAAAAAAAAAAATAATTTGATAAGGTATGTTCAATATATTTTTTTAATAAAACGACGCATTCATACATACACGAAAATGTGAACACAATATAGTAAAAACGAAATAATCAGCTCAAATAGACGACCGATCTCAACTGCAGGCAAATTCAAACTGCGTAAAATACATCACCAATCTTGACGAGCGGTACTCGTGTTAGCTAAAAATAGAACGCTGCGAGTCAAACCGGCGAGCGTCACTCGGGCTAGCAGAAATTGGAACGCCTTTAGCGCGCGAGCGTGACTCGTTCAAAAGCATGAAGCGGTTAATATAATGAAAAAAACATATTTTTATGTTTGTTTTAAGTCACTTTATTTTATTTATATTTAGGCATTATCGACCGGTTTTAGTTGAACTCAACCTTCATCAGGAACGTACACATAACTCAAAGGCAGGATTATACACACGTGGTATTTAAAAAAATGATTTACTAACTACATTCAGTCGTATTTTCACAGTGTTCCTTTCACATTCTTAACATATTCTGTTCATTTGCAAATTCTATTCATAAACATATTATATATATTCTTACATATTCTTAAAATCACACCTTTAGTTTTCCTTAGGTACATATTCCTTCAGAAAAAAAAATATATTTTACAGTATGTATAAAGCGATACAAAGAACAAAAGCTAGGGAAACCTGATTGTAATATTTTTTTAATGATTTATGATAATTTTAACAAATTTAAAATTAAATATGAAACGGAAAATAGTTTTTTTAAAAGTAACGGTCGAAACTGGGTCTCGAAGGACCTTACTGTCTATGCGGGACCAAGATAAGAACAGTAAGAAAATATATATGATGATATTTACAGTTCTTAAATTGAAGAACGATATTGATAAAAAAATGACTGAAAGTAATAAGTGGTCCCGGAAAGCCAGATGTGTCCTGAGTTCGAGTCCCTGATACCACCGTTACATTTTTCTTTTCTGTGTTTTTTCTGTTTCATATTTAATTTGAAATTTGTTAGTATTATCTTAAACGATAATTTTTTTAAAATATTACTTAGGATTACATTTTAATTTTATTTACAATACTGTACTTCTCTTTTAATCAATGCTTGTGTAGAGAAGCGGAGTGTACATATTGCGTTTATATATTTACATAGCAATGTTTCCTGGAAGTGTTATAAGAGACTGATGCTTTAAATGGTTTACATGGTAACATAACATAGTTGGTGGTTTACATAATGTAAAAAAAGAGAGTGTATGGCGACATGTTTTGATTCAGTAGTTATAAAAAACATAACACAATGTATGTAAGTACAATGTGGCGCAGGATATTTACCATATAGCATAAACGGTAAAATCTTATATTTAAGAATGTGTGTGTGTACTGTTTTTATTTTGCTGGATTGGGGACTTTTAAGCTTTTTTTAATTGTATTTGAGAGTTCGTTAGTATCTTTTATTTTTCTTCAAGTAGTTTATATATATATGCCTCGAAGTGTGTAATGGTGTTGTGTAAATGAGGTATTGATTTTATATAGTTAGAAAACGAACTTAAATTTTGTGCAATTTTCTGTGATGAATTGGTGTTTTTTTTGGTATTTGAAGTAACGTTTTTTTTTTTTTTTAATATTGTTACCTAACGAATAGAAGATTCTAGTCGTTGAAGGAATAATACTTCTCGCTACTGGTTTACTTCTAGCCACTCGATTGCAAAACGTTACCTTTCAACCAATAACAGCACGTCTCGCAATCACATGACCATAATCAACCAATAAGACAGCGCTGAGATAATTTCCGGCGACTGAACAGCGTGGACCCGCTAAGCGAGCCCCGCGATTGCGCATTCCGATTCCAGACACAGAACTATCAGCTGCGTGTGTGCCTTGAGCACGTAGCCGCTTACTGTTGCATCATCCCTAATCCAGACATGGAACTATCAACTACATGTGGGCCTTGGGCTGTAGCAGTGAGTTATTACACCAGCACCTTGTAAACGCCTGGTCTGGTTTCCCTATAATTGTTAAAATCAGTGTGGGAATGTATAATCTACCCGTGAACCGTGGACGCTGGCCGCATGGGGTCTCCGGCCTGCCTTTGGCGTCGCCCGATTGCCAGCTACTCATGTAAGCCGTTACTAAAATTTTCCTTCTTATTATGTGCTGAATATTTGTGCCTTTTCCAATAACATGTCCGGTTGGAATCAGAGAGAGAGATTGTCAAGAACAGATTAGGTACCACCCTTTGTGGTGAAACCCGTATATAACTTACCTGTCCATGTTTTGTTATAAATAAATCCTGAGTTGATAGCACACATTCTCTTCAATTAAGTAGCTAGATACCCACTCCGATTCTAAGGCTGCGGCCGACCCATTAAATTTGAGATGAGAAACGCTATGTTTTATCAGCTGAGCTATGCCCCAGGGAGCCAGGGTCCAGTCCTGAATCTGGTCTCAAGGTGAGTTTGTACTGCCTTGTTTTCACCAACCCTCTTCTCCCCTTTTTCCTCACAATTCTCACACTGACGCCATAATCCTAATACTGGTGACCAACCTGGATGTCGTCAAGTCCCTCTTCTTCCTCTTTTTCCCCGCCCCTAACAATATGTCACTAAAAGTTGGTACCTACTTTAAATAGTCATTTTCTAGAATTATCCCTAGCTTTTTTAAGTATAATTTTAATTATCAGTTTTTGTACAGTGTTTTCTGGGTTCAGACTGGTATCTACTTTATTCATTAACTTTTATGCATGAATTGGTAAAACTTAAAATTAAACTCCCTACCAGTATTGCCCACCTTCCAAATCTCAACTCCCCCCAAATTAACAATTTATTAGCAAAATACATTTATAAAAACGGCTTTCAAATTTAAGTCATCGGGGATTAAAACTCATAAATTTACACTGTAACTTCAATTTTATTTGTCCAAATATCATGTTTATATCATGTTTAAAAGTAACTAATTTTAAGAACAATCTGTACTATTCAAATCTAACTGATTAAATATGGTCAAGATCGCCCTTAATGGGTGAAAGCCATAAAATAACAAAATAACAATTACTTTTTAATGCCAATCGGATTCGGAATCGAAAAGTTGCTTAAAATTATTGAAGCCGTGTTCAGTAATCTAACTTAACCTAACCTAACCCATTCTTCATCTATTTCATCAAATTTCCCTCCCCATTTTCTTGAGTCAAACGACATAGATACGCCAATTTATCGGGGATGCCGTAATTTCACAACAAGGAAAGTATTGTTGTTATCCACATAGTAGATAAAAGTGTTGACAGTTATTAACGTAATCATGGAGTAATCAGTCAACACTACTAATTATTGGTGCCATTCTCCACTGTCTGTAATCCCGAGTCTTGTTAACTCAAGCCAGGGTCTTGAAATTTTTGGTGCTGGTCTAACTGATTTTCGTCAGGCTTTACGAAAATAAACTTCGAAGATTATCATTTTGTATGTCTAAAATAATGGTCTCTACCAAAACCTTGTTCAGACTTTGACTTGAATGTTCTCTGAAATGTAATTTTTTTTCCTATTTTTGTCATTGTCTCATTTACGTATTTTTTATATTCTGTTATTTTTACCTCATTTTATTTTATTTATTTTGCATAATTGAACAATGGTCCGTTAATAAATAAATAGAATTTAAAAAAAATTTATTAATATACATTTTTGGCAAAACAAAGTTATAAGTCATAATACGTTAATTTCATTAAAATCATTGAGGCAATAAGACATCGAAACATCTTTGGCTATAGAACGGCTGCTTTGGAGGTGAAACAAGTCAATAATTGTATAAAAATATACATATTATAAGAGAAATCATCAAGTCTTTTAATGGCTTTTCATTTTCTTCGAATGTCACTTCTTTATAATTTCGTAGTAATCATTTTTCAATCACAATAAAACAGTAATATATAACAAATCAAATATAAAATACCACACCATTTTTTTATTACCCAACCTCAGGTACAGCGATATAATTATAGCACACCTACCGTTGGATACTGGAATTAAATCGTCAATCAGAAGTAAGATCTCTATTGGAACTAATTCTAAATATTATCCCATACAATAGCAGCCTACCTTGTATTGTTACCTGCCTATTATTTGTATTGTTCGGGCTGTCAGATCAGATGAGAGATATTAAATGGTTATTTCGTATTACAATACGATATTGTATTTATTTATTGACTTCTCCATTATGTCTATATGAAATAAAATGTATTATAAAATTTAATAAATATCATCATTATGGTAATATTTTTTAAACCTTATTTTGATAAATGATTCAATATATTCGTACTGCACGCTTTGAGAATAACGCTTTTAATAAAAATAAGTAAATACTCAGTTTCTGATATTCTTCTTTTTCTGCTATCTTTTCCTATCGGGGGTTACTTATCATTATGTCGTAACCCGCAGAAGTAGCGTAGGTAAATTGCATTATTTAGTGCCTCTTCCTGTAGTACGTCTTCAATTTATATTTCCCTGGCTTATTAGTTAGGTGTTAACAAACACCTCTGCCATAGGTCACCCTTAGATTTAGCAAGGGTGCCTGGGTTTATGGGGTGAGGTTTGTCCAGGTCTTAGCGGTGGATGCGTCTGCCCATTGAGGGAGATCCTTTGACCTCATCAGACGGAGTCTTTCGACCCATCGCCTTGCATAGCCGTGGGAGATTTGGATCAATACTTTATCACGCTTGGACACACTGACCACCCGATTCCTACCCATCCCCCATACCCTTTTCCTTTCCAGAACTTTCTCTCCGTCCTTTCCTTAAAATGACCCCCCACACAGCATCCCCTAACATGAAAGGTCGTGAAGGAAATGATTTTGCTCACGGCCTCCTGTGTGTTAATGTGAAAAAAAACATAATGTAAAAAATCGCTTTTACGCGACAATTTTAGGGTTCTAGGAATGACAATGCATATAACTGACCTATAAAGGCTGAAAAGCTGTGCCTACCTCACTTTTTCCAGATATCAGAAAACTATTATTAAATTATCGTTCTATCGTAGAAAATTGTTTCTACTTACCAAATTTCAAATATTTAGTTATAATTTTCTTTGAGCGCCTTGTCCTTCATACTTTATGGTGTGATGAATGATGATAATCAACACCTAAAAAGCCACAGCTTACCCTTGGTCAATGAGCAATGCACGCCACTGGAAAGTGATTTACATTAAACTAAAGAAATTGTTCTATAAAAAATCATTTTATCATCAATAGTGTGGTTAAAGTAAATAGATAAGGGAAGGAAAATGGGAAAATGAAAATTTGAAGGTTTCGACTAATCAGATCGAAGAGCTTGGTTTCCAAAACATTAATTAACACATTTTCATACAAAATAATACAATAAATCTATTACATCCCATAAAAAGGTATAAATAAATAAATCTCTATTATCAGTTCCATCCATCGAAATATCTAATTCGAGTCTTCAGCATTCATGCATCGGATCTAATCGGCCATCCCTCCAAGGTAATTAAAACTAGTGTCGAAATAAGAAATACCCAAACAACCATTCATCCGGTGGAATATAACAGACGAGGTTGTACCCGAAGTTTGAAACTTGATAAAAAGAAAAATAATTGATAATAAAAAAAAATAAGCCAGTGGAAAAATTAGTAACTTAATATTATTAATTAATAACTTGATAAAAATAAATAATAATAAAAAAATAATCCAGTGGAAAAATTAGTAGATTGCTTAAGAAAAAAAAATACTGCATTTTGAAAACTGAATATCTCTGTGGTGGAGTTTAATTATTAAAATGAATGTATCTGCTATATTGATGCTATTTTGCTTTTTCTTACGTTGTCTTTTAAATAATTTTGCTGATGTCCTTGAGTGTATATCTCCGTGATACCTGCGGATGTCCTTATAATTATTTAATTGCTACTATTGTATTAAGAGTCTATTCTCACTTTAAAAAAACTATACTACTGTTTTTGAATATCTTAACTCGTTTAATTGCTATTATGAAATTACAATCTTCCATCACTACAATAAACAGTTCTACTGTTTTCTGTAAAATAAAAATTAACTTGTGTACATTGATCGATATTGTTTTATTTTATTTATTGTTGTATTATATCATATTGCTAAACTAATCCTCTGCTGACTCTTGCAGTTGCTCAATGGGTGCAAATTCCCTCTATATGAAAATAATATTATACCATAAAACATAAATAAAAATAATGTATTTGAACTTGTGAAATATTTTCACCCGGAATCGTATATTCTACATGGCTTAGTAGTCATTAAAACTAAATAAAAAAATAAAAAAATTAAACAAGAAAAATAAAAACTATTTAAAAAAAAAGGTTTTTTTCTGGTCTACTCTTGTGTGCCACTTCTACCCCCTATAATCCATCATCATTACTCTCATTGTTTCTTTATCTTTTAACAAATATAATGACTACATAGTACATAAATGAGTTGATTTATCGTGTACTTTTAACTTTAAACACACTTGCAAATATTAATTAGAATTAAGAACACTAAACTCTTAAAAATAATAAATTATTAGAACACAATTGTGCCATAACTTATTGGATTTAAGCGCTAAATACATAATACAAGATAGAAATGCCTTTCACATCGTTTTGAAAGAAAAACCACCGTAGCGGCTGACTTAGAACCTTTAGACTCCAACCCCCAAGAGAGCCAATGAAAATACGCCATTTACACGTGCTTTGTCTCTTTTACTCTGCCAGCATTGCATATCGTCATTCTATTTGATAGAAATTGAAAAAATATTGAAATAATTTTTAATATGTGAAATTTTTGAAAATGGCCAAAATTTTGAATCACGAAACGTACACGTCGGATTTATTCTGTTCTTTTTTTATTATA
>JAHDVE020006246.1:0-91528 GCA_022606495.2 Halesus radiatus
TTTTATTATATTTTCACCTGTAAACAACCAACTTTATTTATTATGAGAGAGGCTTGTAACGGCTAAATCCCTCAAATAGATGGCGTCGAGACAAATTATGTCTACATTTTATTGGTGAAAATTGCTTTGACTTGTCAAAAGGGATTTAGCCGTTACAAGCCTCTCTCATACTAAATAAAGTTGGTTGTTTACAGGTGAAAATATAATAAAAACAGTAATTATTGAATGGAACACTAGTATATATTGATTAACTTGGCGGGTTTGCGATAAGCCGACGTAGCTCAACGGTAGAGCATCTGACCGGACATTAGAAGAGTGCGGGTTCGAGTCCTGCCGGCGACATTTATCTTTGCTCGGAAGGTTTTTTCAATTTGGATGAGTGTTTTAGATTAATAATTATTGTTTATAAAAATAATAATTGTTACCCTTTGCGCTATGCACAAAAATCTTGTCTTAAGTTTTTAAGAACTTTAGTTTATCAATTAATAATCATTTATTAATTCAAAAATTCAAACTAGTATTGTTCAATAAAATTATATATTAAATTAAATATTTTTTACAGTTAAACATAATTCGTCAATGTGAAAAAATCAAACATCTTTTAAAAAATGTACTATTTAGGAATCGTAATTGATGCAAACCTTCGCTGGACTGACCACATTGACTATATTACAATCAAACAAACAAAAAGTTTCTCTTTACAAGTATTAAGAACATCTTTCCCCGCAAAATTTTAGGAACCATTCATTTTGCTCTTTCTCAATCCATAATCACATATGGACTAATGTCTCGGGGAAGTGCTACTAATATTTGTATAGGCCAACTTGTAAAAGCACAAAAGACAATAATTAAAATTATTCTTCAAGTACCACACTTCTGATACAGATTATGTTGAAATTTTAAAACTTTTAACTTTATGACAATTGAACAACTTTACTCTAAATTTGCAATCTCTTCAAATCTAATCTTCATATTCCCCTACAATCCCTATCATGCACTCATTTTATATTATATTATGCACTTGAATATTATGTATAATATTGTTAAGACAACAATTTGAGCCAGCCTATATATTTGAACTATGCATCCGACAGGACTTAAGTGATAGACAGCTTACTCTGAGGTCAGCAGATCTAGATGCGTCTAATTGAACATTCAAGGTCAAATCGAGCCGTCTACTATGATCGCTCTTTTCGCGTAAATGGCCCTCTCATTTGGGATAAACTTCCCCCAGCTCTTACTAATATCCAGAAATTGACTGAATTTAAACGGGCTTTAAAAACAAACTTATTTAAAAAATCCTTCTGTCTATAAATTTTAATTTCTCTTCAATTTATTATAAAAAAGTCATTTCCTCGAGCCTCTGGTAGTTGTTTGGTTTCGGTTTCCTCCGTATATATATTTTTTAAATTTTTTATGTGAAGTCCGTTATTGCTGAACATAACCCGACTCCTGTCTTAAAATGTTACTATTTTTGTAGTAATATTGTGAATGTGTTATTGTTGTATAGCCATATGTATACTGTATAATATTATGTAATTTTTTTATGAATATGCACCTAAGGAGTACTGTAGGAGTAATATTAAGAATAAGCAAGAATGTATGTAATATGGTAAGAATGTATAAATAGAATGTAAAAGTAGCACTGTAGGAATACCACTGAATGGAGTTATTTAATCATGTTTAAGTTTATTTAGAGTATAGCGCACTTGAAGTGAAATAACACAAAACTGCGCTATATAAATGCTTTGTTATTATTATTATTATTATTAACGGATGGGTAAGTTAGGAGAGCACAACGATGGGCACCTGGTGTCAAGGAGGGGATGCTGAGAGGAGGGCCGTGGGCAAATGAGAGTCGGAGGTAAGGATATTATACCATAAGATATATTTGATTGACATTGGGAAAAGTAAACTGTTTTTAGTGTATTTTTATTTAATATATGTCGTAATGATCTGAAGATGTATGCCAATTTTAGTACACGGTTTGTGACATTAATTATGTGTGCTTCCCACCGAAGTTTATCATCAATTATTACACCCAAGTATCTAATGGAATCTACTCGTTCCAGTGAGTTGCATAGACAATTTGAGAGATCTCTACAATATGGTAGTGGGTTGTTAGTACATGATTTATGTATTTAATTAAATAAATATCAAAATATAAAAGAGAGTGGGGGTGTAAAATCGCTAAGTTCCTTAAAAGCATACGAGTGTGTGGGTACTAATAAAATATTTATACATATTTGATTATGAAGAAAATGTGGCTTAACATATTACAGTACGTACTATAAAAGGAATAAATTTCTTGCATTTACACGAGTGCATTAATGAGGAAACGAATCAAAAAGTACAGATATAAAACTTTTGTCTTGCATGACAAAGGAGCGGTTTTCATATTCGTATAAAAATAAAAGGTATTAATAATTAATTGTGTTCAAGTTTAATTTGTACAAGTCCAATTCAGTGACTGTTTTTAAAAACTATTAATATTCTGCACAATGTTACAGTGGTTCATTAAATACCGGGATAAGAATAAACTAACAATATTTAAAAATCTCTAACTACCATCGCACTGAGCGGAAAATGTTGCATGTGTCGTGATGGAGGACTTAGTCAGCCGAGAAATTGAATTCACGACGCCTGACTCAGCCACTGACCGGTCACAAGTTTAACTAATTCCAAAATATTTGTTGCCCAAGCAAATTATCCATCTGTGTATGTATTAGTGTATTATAAAACCCATAACAATACTGCGGTGGATTATAAGAATTAAATTTTTAACGAATCGTTTCTTAATTAGTAAAAAATACTTAATTCCCTTTTCATTCAGTCATTGCATAATAATACTGAAAGGATAAAATACGAGTATGTGTACATTATGAATTGGAAAACAAATATGTTTTTTTTTAATCATCTTCGGTAAAATGTAGTACGTATTCTATGTCCAAAAAAGGATTTATCGATAAAATAATCACAGCTCTATTTGCACGAATATAGTCCGTATGAACGTGGTTATACCGGCGCTTACCGTTTGTTTCAAAGCCTTCCAATATTATATTGTTTCCACGTAGATATTATTGATAATTATATTTGACATAAGATATACCGTTTATGTATTGTTCTCTACAATCATATTACATTGCTTCATTTGATAATAAAATCGGTAATAAAATATAACATGGCTTGGGGAATAAGCACCCATAAACTGTAATAAATACTAAACAGTATTCCTAATTCCTAAATACGCAAAGGGATTAAAACTATCGTAAAATTATTTGTTTGACGAACGAAAATTAATGACCTGTTCGTCTTTTATGAAGTTTTAAGTTGAGGCATATTAACGAACAGCAAGATAATTACCAAAAGCTTTTTCTCAGGCACGATACAAAAAAACACGACTTGTTAAATAGTTCGCCTGCCTTACCATGGACTCCGCAATAAAGGTCAAAGCGGAATAAAGAAATACAAATCATCAATAAAAAACCATTGAAGAAAAGAACCCTTTGGTAAATCGCTTGCTCCATCGTTCTTAATGGACCACATAGACATAGACGATATAGACATAGAAATTGTACCTACAGGGTGCGGGATGAAACGCTGCGGGAAAGACTACCGTTTAAACTCATTACTGCTAAAGTTTATTAAAACAATTTTCGACACAAATGTGTGAAATATATATTATTATTCAGTTTATTGTAATAACTTTAAATTTATAAACTTCGTTATAATATTTAATAATTGAAGAAAACAATATTAACAAATCTTAAAGGAAATACGAAACCGAAAAAAAAACACAGAAAATAAAAAAGTATCAGTCGAATCTGGGTGCGACCAGAGATGCGACTGATACCTTTCTTTTAATTTTTCTGTGGTTTTTTTCGGTTATGTCTTTCATTTAGGATTCGTTAATACTATTTCCTTTAATGATTATATATTAGTATCTCTGGAAAATTCATATTAGTGATATATTATAATTAATAAATACCACTTAAATAAGACGCGAATAACATAAAACCACCAATACAAGTCAAAATAACGAACATTTAGGGTTAAGAATATGCTACCTACGTCGTTATCAGATGAAAATTTGTTTTGGCGGTGAAATTATATCTAAAGTCTAACAAATGAATACTTTATAGTATAGCTTAAAGGTTAGCGTTAAGATATATAACCGTTTGAGATAATATTCATCGACTGAGGTCCGGTAACTTTAACGGTCCTCCACACATACATTTTTTTAAATTTGATGGTTGGATATAATGAGATATTTTGTGATTGAGACCAATGACTTTACAATGGTTGAGACAAATACACTAAGCATTAATTTTAGAAAAAATTGGCTTGATACGTTTATGTTTTATTCTTACTCAATTTCATGTCACAACCAAAACGTAAATTTAGAAGTCTTTTTAGCAGCGATTAAAAATCGGATCTGATTTCTAAAGTACTTCTAAATCATCCCTTTCCGCATATATTTTTTAATTTTTTTTTTAAAAATTTTTTAAATTATTTATTTTTTAATTTTTTTAATTTTTAATTTTTTTTTTTTTAATTTTTTTAATTTTTTAAATTATTTTTTTTTTTAATTTTTTTAATTTTTTAATTTTTTAATTTTTTAATTTTTTAATTTTTTAATTTTTTAATTTTTTAATTTTTTAATTTTTTAATTTTTTAATTTTTTAATTTTTTAATTTTTTAATTTTTTAATTTTTTAATTTTTTTAATTTTTTTATTTTATTTATTTATTCATTCATTAACGCCCCAAAGGGCTTTTACATATTTTAACATTAAAAAAAAATAACATGATGCATAGTTGGTATATTGTATCCCTTCTTCATCAAAAGTTTCCATGCAAGGATCCCACTCGTTCCGAAAGGAGAGGAACACCTAAAAGAACCACTACTTGTTTTCGGTGTTGCAAACTATCTGGCACCTGTGTTGTATTGTGAACGCTATCTCATTTATTTGATCAGATGATTTCGATGAAACGTTTTATGGATCGTAAGCGTAAAAGGTTAATTTTCTAACCCATGAGAGGAGATAATAATCAAGAAATTAGTGAACCAATATTACTTACATGTGTGTACATCATTCGCAGCCTCACACCCTGTACACTGTACAGTACAGTGTACATGTGTAGACTTGAGTAGGACCAAAAGGGAGGAGAGTGTTTCGGAGAGGAAACGGATATTATGGAGATGGGAATGTTCGGCAGAGAAATCCAGAAGTTTTTATTACACGTAAGCTGTTACCGATTGCTCCAAACAAATAATGTTTTACAAAAATAAAGTTTTGATTCATCTCACGAAACATTACTTTTCATATTAACTTTTATGCCTCCTAATTTCTTTTTTTTTGAGCTTTCGTACTCAATTTGAACTGCTTTGGAATATACAATTTTATAAGACACGTTCTAAATGATAATTTACTTTTGAATTTTGCAAGGTTTTGATTTGCCATCTCATATTTGACGATCTTAAAAAATACAAAAAAAAAACCTTAAATATTTCCGATTGTTCCAGTTATTAATAATAATAACAAAGCATTTACATAGCTCAGTTTTGTGTTATTTCACTTCAAGTTCAAGAAACATATCTTATATTATTATTATTTATCGGGATTAAAAAAAAAACTTTTAGCGCGATTACGATTCGAACCCTGCTACCTTACGCTCTTCTGCCTTTAGATCTGACGTGATTTGCGAAACATGTATTTGGTGAAATTATTATTTCATTAAATGAATACACACACGTTTCGAAAGCGATGATTTCTCCATCAGGAATATATAGAAAACTAATGTCAATTACAGGCAAATGAGAAAAATAGAACACAATAATGCAAGAATAGACAAATTATAAACATAAACAAAAACTGATTAAAGCAGGTAAGTTATTAATCAAAGATGTTATTAAAAAAAATTATAAAACATTAAATAACAAATTTATATTAGAAATTATTTTATTATTAATATTAATATGAAAATAAATTCAAAAGATAGTGAAAATAGATTAAAAAAAACTGTTAGATTATTAATTTAATTTAATTAACTATTAACGCTTTTTCTGATTTGTAAAATTTCAAATTTATGTAATTGTAAACCGATTGTATTTGTATGCAAAAATTTTAAACCTTTATTTATGTCAAAAGAATGATTGATTTCTAAAATACGATTTCCAAATTCAGAATAATTGTTATTATTTAAACACCTCAGATGTTCCTTAACTCTAATACGCCACAAAGTGAATACCAATCTGTTAAAGAAATTATTATTCCATTGTTCAACAATCCGTCGTTCATTTCTTTTGTCAATCAAATCCCGTTCGCGCTGATAAACTTGTCTCGCGTGATATCCGAAATCATGTACTTTCATTATTAATTTAAATTTAATAGACTTGATAAAACGATATTAACAAAATTATTACTTTGAAGCCACCGTTAAAATAAATAATAGTAATAATTTAATAACTCTTTTTGTGAAAAATCACCCCAAAATCGCTGTAAAATAAATATAGTAATAGACTACGATTGTTTTTATTAATTTAGTAAAGTATTTACAATAAAAAACGCATAAATTTGTTGTAGACCACTTTTATTTTATCAAAACTCTACCGGTTTCGGAAGCACCCTTCCTTCATCAGGAGAATATTAAAACTCCTTATAAACTTAATATTATATAAACTTAATATAAACTTAATATAAACTTAATATAAACTTTATATAAACTTAATATTCTCCTGATGAAGGAAGGGTGCTTCCGAAACCGGTAGAGTTTTGATAAAATAAAAGTGGTCTACAACAAATTTATGTGTTTTTTATTGTAAATTATGGCGAGCCACAAAGTTAATGCTTTTTACAAATATGTAGTAAAGTATTATTTAAAGGAAAATAACCTTCGTTGAAATATGAGCCTACCTATCTTTTAAATTCCGGTGAGAACCTACTGGCCAGACTTAGACCCAGACTTAGTAATATCTGACAACATCTCGTCTTACTATCAGAGTTAATTGAATTTGGTAACGTCATCCTTGTCCAGGCCAGGGCAGTGTATCGGACGGGCACGGTTCGACCCGGGGTCGGCTGTGCTTGAGTACCCCATTAGGCGCAGTTTGACCCACCCTGACACTTTACCCTCTACCCTCCTCTTTACACCCCGCCTGCTGATGTAAGGGCTGCTTAATTGCGGCCCGCGGTCCAAAGGGTGCGCTGTGAATGTGTCTCGTAGATATTGTTGTCATTGTGGTTTGGTAAATATGAAATGATGCTAACAGAACTGATAGGCTACGAAATAAGTGGATAAATAAAGCTTTTGGACTCTCTGCTCCCCATTTCTACTAATTGGGGGATGTAAATATGCAATAAAAAGATAAACATTTAACACCCATTAATTTTAAACCAAAATCTTTTAATAAAATGTACATAAT
The DNA here is from genome assembly GCA_022606495.2 of Halesus radiatus. NCBI lineage: Eukaryota > Metazoa > Arthropoda > Insecta > Trichoptera > Limnephilidae > Halesus > Halesus radiatus. The sequence goes on from JAHDVE020006246.1 coordinate 7,425, forward strand.
TTAAAACCAGTTCGGAGTTACCTTATAAATTTAATTTTATCTAAGGAGCGAATGAAGCAATTAATCTCTTTAAAGTATCTCAATATCCATGGCCTTTTTATTATTTATTAAGTTAAAACAAATACATACGTATTTCAATTTCTTAACTTAACTATATACTCGTACATATAAATACAACATTTGGACAAAAATAAACTTCATATGCCATGGTACTAAACTGTACAACAAAATCCCACTATCCTTTGAAAATCACAACCATAATAAAATTAAAAATCAAATAAAACACTGGATACATTACATAGGGAGATCTGAAATAGAAAACATGTTAACACCAAATTCAGACTAAAACCGAAACCACTCAACTGCACTTAAAACACCTCACCTTAGAATATTTTTTTTATCAAGAACACCAATTTAATATAATGTAATTTAATATTTTAAATAATATATAGATAAATTAACAAATTACAATCCGTGTTTAACGCTGCGGAAAGAATAATTACAGGCGTATCTAAATACTCCCACATTTCAGAGCATCTGAATATCTGCACTGGCTCAAATGTCCTGAAAGAATCCAGTTCAAGCTTTGCTGGATGGTATTTAAATCAATTAACGCGATGGCCCCGGCTTACCTATCGGAACTCTGCATCCCAGAAAATTCCAGTTCCAAAACGCCAGTCAACTATTAGATCAGCGAAGGCATCGGCCATCGGGAGGCTGGAGGAACTAAAGCGCACACCAGATACTAATTTTGGTCAGCGAGCTTTCAGCGCAAAGCCTGGAATAAACTGCCATACGATCTAAGATTGATTAAAGACTCGACAGAATTCAGATCAAAACTCAAAACTCATCTTATCGGATGGTCATATCCAAGAATGGTTCAGTTAAATAATAAACAAATAATTTAAATATTTGTAAATGTAAATAATTATTATCAAAAAATCACAAATAAGCACCTACTCTTCTTTTGCCAATAACCTTCTAATGTATATAATATCAATGACAAATAGGATTTAAACAGTAATTTCAATGTCATGCAATGTGCAGTGTTTTCTAATATACTCGTATGTGTCCTGTGCGTGCAGCCATCATTAGTCAAGTCATACCACTTCAGCCCAAAACATTGTAATTTAATTAAGTTTTAATCTGGAGGGCCCTACCAGGTAAGTATGTTTTCTGTATATGTACATAATAAGATAAACCCTAGCACGTAGTATTTGTACAACGCCCTTGAGGTGATTTTTCCCAAAAACGGCGCTATATAAATCGTCGAAGTATTATTATTATTATATATATATAATATGAATATATTGCTGATGATGAAAGCTTTCGAAACATAGATATCAATGTATATTTATAAAGTGGTGAATACTAAGTATATTTTTAATTCATTTATTAATAATGACGCCACAAAGTGAATACCACTCGTTTGAAGAAATTATAAATTAATTATATTAATTAACTAGATACAAACATATTATTCGAAATCTATTTTATTACTTATATTATATATCATATTATTTAATATTACATTATATTATTTATAAACCTTACACATCATTAATTACACAAATTAGCGAATCACATAAATTCTCATTTCATTAATGCTGGCATTGATTTAGCTCAAAAAATCCTAACAAAAATCTAACATCTGAAGAATTACTAGCAAAAAATTGCTCTACCAGATGTCCAATTCATTCCTTTAAAATATAAAAATTAAATAAAACAGAAATAACAGAGCATATTCTGTCACTCAAACCATTTTGCGCTCCGGACCCAGATAACATCTCTAACCAAATGCTGATAAATCTGCGAGAACATATTGTTATACCTCTTCTACAGATATTTAATCAAAGTTTCTGCCAAGGCATTGTCTCCGATAAATCGAAAATTTCCAGTACTACACCAATTCATAAATCCGGAGACAAAACCCTAATTTCCAACTACAGACCTATTTCACTATAAAACTCACTATTAAAACTCCTGGAAAAGGAAATGAAAAGAAGACTACTATCCTACCTCGAAAAACATGAACTACTTTCAAACCGCCAATTCGGTGTTCGAGCAAAAATGGGCACAGAACAAGCTATATCGGATTTAACTAAATTTGTTGTTAAAAATTTAGATGATGGATTCAAAGTTATTGGAGTATTTCTAGATTTAGCTAAGGCCTTTGACAATATCTCTCATGCGCTCAAATGGTGTATTAGCTACTTTAAAAATAGGGAACAAATAGTGGAATTAAACAAATCTTTCAGTGACACGGCAAAAATAAAGTATGGAGTCCCGCAAGGTAGCATTTTGGGTCACATTCTATTTCTCATTTATATTAATGGACTCACTGAAATTAAAATCTCATCTCTCTTATATAATGTGATAAGTTACGAAGATGATACAGTAATTTTATTCAAAGCGCAAACTTTAGAAAAGGTCCTTAAAAATACTGAAATTGGTATGAAGGTAATAAAAAATGGCTCGACAACAATCTACTTACCTTAAATACCTCCAAAACTAAGTACTTATCTTTCAGTAAAACCAATGTTGGACAATCAAAAACCTTTCCGCATTTACACCTACACCCATGTATTACCTCTAAAACCTCAAACTGCACATGCGAAAAAATTTAACATACGGATAATATTAAGTATCTAGGGTTAACAGTGGACTGCAAATTAAAATTGGAACTCCATATTAACCTGTTTGCAAAGAGAATCCGAAAACTATCTTATATTTTAAAAATAATAAGAACCATCACTAAAACGATTAAAAAATGTTTACTTTGCTTGTCAAAGCATTTTAACTTATGGAATATCAGCATGGGGTGGAGCCGCAGACACGTATATTAAGGCGCTAAACACATCTCACAAAACAATAATTAGAATCATGTTTAAAAAACCATATCGACATCCTACAGAAAACCCATACAAATAGCATTCTTGATATAAGAAAGTTTTTTATTAAAAAAAATATCTCTAATAACTGCATAATATCATCTCCTTCCTACATATCTCACTCACAAAACACAAGAACTAAATCTCACAATCATTTTCAAGTTCCCAATATTAAATCCACTTTTGCCAAGAAACACGAATCCTCCCTCGCACCTCTCATATTCAACATCTTCCTAATGGAAACCACTCACCATATAACGCAAAACAACCTAAAATGGTTATATATAAATTTCAACACATGTCTAATGAACAGTCAAAGGAATTGCATTAAATAATTACTTGCAAACTCTCCTTAGTCTGATATTGTTATTCTTATTACTGTTATATATGCTTTTTTAATTATTTTTTTTTAATTAAAACATTTTTGTGATGCACTTTTGAATAATCCTCTTTATGTTTAAATTTTTTTATTTTGTAGCTTTGCACTTAACTATTTAAACTTTGTATTTAAAATTTCTTTTATATGTTTTACACTTTTCCTTATGATTTTTTAAGCATTTTCTTTCATTTATATATCTATGTATTTATTTTTATTTTTACCCGTCTCAGAACAGACATCGTCTAGTGAGACGGGTAAAGTACATGTAAATGTTTAAATTTTATCCCAATAAACGCCCGGGTTGCCGGCAATGAAATGAAAAAAAAAAGAAAATTATTCCTATATTACACATTTTTCCTATCTTACATATAATAGGTATCATTTGTATTATTCTTTTATATTACACATTGTTATTTTGTTCACTTATTTTGAGATTGAACAGTTTTTTTTAATGTTCTTACTCGATTCTGCGTTTTCAGGCTATCGTGGAGCAGATTGTATATACTCGTATATACACCCTCAGGGCCTATCCCTCTTTTACCACTTTCAGTCTTTACTGTATTCGTGTACAATTTATTATGTCGTCTTGTGTAGTGTTCGTGTACTTGTGATGTTTTTTTTATCAATGTTTGTTCGTGTGTATAATTGTATTTGTAGATTTTTTGGCATATACGAGTATTAAAATTATACAGTTTTCTGATTCTCAGCAAGTTCATTTCTTGGTATAGTTTTTTGTGGGGGCCAAAAATATTTCCGAATGCAAACTATCTTAAAAATTAGTTAAACCTCGAAATAAAAGCTTAGCGTTTTTATTTGGCTTATTAAATGAGTTAAAAATGTGTATTTTACTTTACAAATTGAAGTACTCATTAAAAAATAAACTTCCTCCTAATAATATTAAGCTTCGAGTCAAACTTTTCCTTTACAATAATTAAGCAAAAAGTTATGCATATTATTATAAGTTGGCAAAGTTCAAGACACAAGGTTAAAATGTCTGGAATAATTTAAAGAGTAATTGAAGCAAAGCATTGCAGACGTTTGAGTCCATTAATTAACCGCAGATTAACGTACTTGAGTATTCTATTATACACACCGCTGAAATAGAAGCCACTAGAAAAACTCTACGTTAATAGAAAAATAATAAGATTAAGAACGCTAATGCAATCTAACAAGTGGTTTATGATTTAATTGTGGCACTGATATTAGATTCTGAAAATAAGATCAAACAATCTGACGTTATACATAATCTATGTATATAGACTGATTTTATCAAACAACCCTGAACATCGAAAACATATTTTCGAAATACAAAAATCTCTCGTTCTATATAAATTAAATTTGGAACTACTTTCCGAATTTTTTAGATTATAGAATATTCCTATTTCATACAACTTGAGTGCTATTCTGGTTCTTTTTAAGGAAATTCATTATCTTTTTTCTTACACTTAAATACTTCTTTATTAACTGCAGAATTCCGGAAAGACATTGTAAAAAAAAATCTTAAACAGATTGTTAAGAGATTATTTGAAAACATAAATTAATGAAATATCTTCAGGTGACACAAGGTTTTGAACTAAAACTTTTTAAAACAATTAATTTATACTATAATGAATCTTAATATTATTTTTACATATCATAAAGACGCATTTTAACACAGTATTGCGTTTTGTAAAAGGTACCTGACTCACAAGATGGTATTGACCTTTTTTATCACTAATTCTAAAAGTGACGTTTTCCGTCGTGGAAAATTCCGCTTATTTTACGAACTCAATTCCATTTCCGAGTTCAGCCACATGGACTTGATTCCCCGGACTCGGTCCATCCGAGTCCGGCGTTCCGGAAGCAAACATCGTTCATATTGCAATATTGAATAATTTCTGACTAGAATAAAAACACCTTAGTCGTTCCTTGAGTGAGTGTTCGGAACGAGTGAATCCAGATTTGCTAACTCGGATAGAGTTCACCGCCTTAGGAATCGGATTCATTGAACTAGTCCGGCCGAACCGAGTCTCCTCTATGCCGCGCCTGCCGTGAATTGTGAACTACCGCGTCGAAAATGTCAACATAATGTTTAGTAACTAATAACGTTTATATTAATTAATAATGTCATTGGTAACTTAATTATTATTGAGTTTTTCTCTTGATAAAACTACCCAAATATTGATATTTTTAATGAATGTCATTCGATTAATAACACTGATACCTTTTTTTTTAAATTTAATGTAAATCAAATTTAACAATGTTATTATTAAGTTCTTCAAGTATTTTTAGATGTTATTATTGTGACAGCTATTTCGGCGTTTAAGGCCATTTTCAAAATTAAATGGAGTTCTACGAATTAAAAACAAAAACAATTAATACACTGATAGCTGTCATCCGAACGAATTAGAACCGTAGTTAAGTAATAAGTTTTTATGTCTAAGGAAGAAGATAAGGAATCTTCCTTAAAATGACGGGAATTGCACTCCTGGAAAATGGAAAAATTGAAATATATAGGAACATATATGAAGACTACTGTTTATTTATTTTTTCAGTGGAAGTTTTAAATTACAAACTATTTATAACCGCAAAGAAAATAATAATATACGAAAGACCCGTAAAGAGAAACGAAACATAAAAAAATACTTCTTTCAAAGTTATGCTAATGATTTTTTGAGGATTAGGGACGTGGATATGTTTTAGTAATTTTAAAAACAATGGTATTTTGTAGGCTCTCTGTGGATGGGATAAATAATGTCGTTACTAGACTAGCAGTAATATATTGATAATTGGCCACTTCCTGTTCCCCTAAACCCAGTCTAGTGTAGTTTATATCAAAGTAAATAGCCGACAAAGATACTCCCAATGTACACTCCATCAAAACGTGGGGCGAGTACTGAGCACAGGAAATTCCTTAAATTAATAAGAACCTTCGCCCGATGTAGTGATACTGCGATACCACGGCACTGCTACACTGCTACGCCAGGGGGAGGGGGGTTCGCTGCCAAGTATACATTGCGGCGGGAGGGATGGACAGGTCATCGGTTATAATTAGTTAGGTCCTAGAATATTCACAATATAAAATCGATTGTTTTATATAGCCCAGTTTATTAATAGGAGGGTTGTTGGAAACTACGTATACCATAATATGTATTCGGAAAATTATCGTATATACGTATTTAAGTGTAGAAAATGGTTGCATTATATCGTTTGAGATTGATTTCAATTCACTCACAACTTATGCTGTTTATATACTTGATATGTACGAGTATAGCATCATCATTAATCTGAAACCCACTTTCCAACTTCTTTATGTATCCTCAGTTTTATTAGAATAACTCATTTAAGCTTACTAACCTCATTGTAAGATATTACCCCATTGTAAGATATCACCCCATTGTAAGATATTACAATGAGGTTGATTGTATATATATATATATATATATTATAATGGGAATTAATTGAAGATGATATTAACAGTTCTTAAGTTGAAGTATGCTGTCAATAAAAAAACTAACGGAGAACATTGGGGCGGTATTAGCTCAGTGAATAAGAGCGCTGGTCCCGGATAGACTGAGAGGTCCCGAGTTTGAGTCTTAGATGCAACCGTTACCTTTTTATTTTTTATGTCTTTTCTGTATCATATTTCATTTGATATTTGTTAATATTTTTATTTATGAGCTAGCCGTTGTGAATATTTTCAGATTATGGTAGGTAAAATTATGTGTTATCTTATATGGTAGTTAACAATGATCCATCCAACAAAATCTTCATTGACACCAGTGGTATATTTTTTATTAAATTTTTAAAAATCTGGAATTGCATTTATGATGTTCAGAATTCAAACCCTTCATGCATTTTCGAGTACAAAGGCAAAAATATTTTTAAGAAGATAAATAACCCAAAAGTACCTACCTCTCTTATGGAAACAAGTAAAAATATTAAAAACGTATCAATTTTATATATTTAATTTTTTTTTCTTGCTAGAAATACACATCTTCTTAATACAAAATGCATTTTTTACATAGGAAGTTAAAATAAACTTTAAACTAAAAAAGTATTGACCACGTACAATTAAAACCTTGTTTAAAAATGTGTTGTAAATAATAACAATGTTTTTTTAATTTTTTATTTAATGTAAATGAATTTCAATAATGTTATTATTTCTTACCGGTCTCAGAACAGACATCGTCTAGTGAGACGGGTAAAGTACATGTAAATGTTTAAATTTTATGCCAGTAAACGCCCGGGTTGCCGGCAATGAAATGAAATGATTAAGTTCTGCAAGTATTTTAGTTTTTATTGTTGTAACATCTGTTTCGGCGTTCAAGGCCATTAAAACTGGGTAACCCCAGTTATCAGTAATTCACATTGCGACAACATATTTACACGATTTTATTTACTCTACCAAATTCTAATTTGGACGGGTGTTTAAAATAATAGATTATTATCGTTAAAACCCATTTGGTTGGAAAAAAATTAAAATTCACTTCACATTCTGTGAAGTTTTTACGTTTATAATGCGTTTTCCCGGAATTTAAATGACAATTTTTTTCTAAATTAGTTTATTAAATGTGATATATCGTTTTGGTAGGTGAACATAAGTGGAGAATAAGTCATTTTCCTTACTTTATTAATTAATGTTATATTACGATAATTCGTTCGTTCATTAATTTCCATTTGTTGAAGTAAATTTAATCTATTACACTTTCTTTCTATATTTAAGGGTTTAGGCTCATTGTTGTCAAGCGGATCGTGATTATTCACTAAGAGATGTTTTGCGAATTTTTAAAAAGTGCTTTTATTATTATAACATCGTATTTATTCTTTGAATCTAGTTGAGAAAGTATTTACTTTTCCATCTGCCCGACATAGGTAGTATTGCAGTCGGCGTGCTCACATTTTAATTCATATATGCTACTATTATTACGTTTAGGACTTATATTTTTGAGTTTTTTGGCTTGTTCCTATATTTTTATTGGTTCTAAAAGCGATATTTAAACTAACTTTCACTTTTTTCAAATTATTAAATATGATAACATTAAATTAAAATATATTTAAATATGGAGTTCTATGAATTAAACACAAAAACAATTCATAAGAAGGTTATCAGTATCTCGTAAATAATAAAAATCACCAAAATTAAAAGAATATCCTTGTAAAAATTCTAAAATTGTAAATTAACACAGAAGTCGAAATAGTAAATTATTGTAGATCTGCTCCATTAGAAAATTACAGACTACCAAAATTAAATGGAATAAATACCAATGTGTGTCAAGGTGCATGGGCTCTAAAATAAAACGTAACGATCTGATGAGCTCTTCGCGTTTCAAGTCACGTTAGAAAATAAGCCACAGAGACAACCATTAAAAATAATTGATGAGATTACGTAAGTTGCAAATTGAAGATGTTAACAAGAAAGGCTCCCATAAAACCCACCCCTAACCTCCCTTTAAATGCCATTTCAAGGAAAAAATCTGAAGCGTTTTAAATTTCAATCACGCACAAACAAGCATCTTGCCAATTAGTAAAAGGTGGAAGGTTCACCGTTTAATTGAGTTTGTCAGTCGGGTAACTGAATAAAAAACTTTTTGTATAAGTGTTTCAAATTAAGATCAACTTGCAGAGTGTAGCCCAAATAATGATAGAAATTTTTAATCACAAATAAAGTACCCAAGGAATATACAGAAGTGGAATAGTACCGTTTGCTTTGAAGATTTGTGTCAGGTGTTTGAATAAAACCTTTCTGTGCAGGAGCAGCAGCTTGCACCCTTCCTTGAACAGCATATCCCGATCTTAATGCACATTACTGACTCGCCATTAGTCCTCCAAGGAGGGTACGGTGAGCGAATGAGGAAAACTTTCGTTTCATTGTAATTTAATTCGGTGTTTTTCGTCTTATCTCAGTTCATTTATCTTAACAGCTCCTCCCAGCAGCCATGAGCTGTTTCAATTAAGTCTGATGACGCGGCTCTTGTGCCAAGTTGCCTTTCTTGACTTGGCGGGGGATAATCTCCACTTTCTGCAACATCAAAGCTACGCTGTATTTTACAATTATTCATCACAAATTCGGGCATTTAAAATACAAACATTCGTCTTTCTGGAGAGGTTAATTTTTGTTTACTGGTTAGCTTTCAGGTGGCAGTTTTCCTTGTATTTTTATGGCATTTCCCTTAACGTTGTTAAAGATTGTTCTCAGAACTTTGTTTATAATGTCAATTATTATTATTGTCTAATTATTAAATTTTGAATACATAATTGTATGTTGGCCATCAATGGCGTGCAGTCCATAAATACTGAAAAGCTCTGCCTACTCTATGAAAATTAACCATAAGAACGAATTAGAGAAAAATTTAAAAGGTTATTAATTTCCAATCAAAATAATTTTTTCATGAATTTAGCGACGAGCTTGTTAGCTCATTTATTCAGTTGGTCAAAAGAAAACAATATTTTGTGTGAAATTATATGGAATGACAAGAATTGAAATACGTTTTTTGCACATCTCTTGAAATCTTCAAGGTTTGTTTTAAAAATTTCAAGAGAGATGATATTTAGCCGCACCATGCCCCTTGTCACACTGTCCTGAGCTAAAACGTCTGTTCCACCATATGGTATGGATATCAGATCGTGGTGCCACTCATGCCAATAGTTGTTTGGTACAAACAGCTTATGGCATTCCGGGAGGTATGGACTGACTAACTAACTAACTAACCATCACGCCGTTTCCCCGCAGGGGTAGGCAGAGAGGACGGACCGCCAAACAACTCGATCTTGGCATACACTTCTTGCTTCATTCACATTCATACAACGCCTCATACATTCTCTTCTGTTATTCCGACTTCTGACATGGCCCGACTCGAGTATTTGATTCACTTGATCGTGCCATGTCTTCCTCGGGCGTCCCCGGCTTCTTCTTCCATTCACATTCGCGTCATATATTCTCCTTACACTCCTTTCTTCGTTCATTCGCTCTACATGCCCAAACCATCTAAGCGTCCCTTTCTTAATCTTTCTCACTACGCTTACATCAGCCTTGCATTCTTTACGAATCTCAACATTTTTCACACGATCATACATGGTTTTACCACACATTCGTCTCAGAGATCTCATTTCTACAGCATTCAGTCTACTTTCATCCTTCCTCTGCCAGTTCCATGCCTCACTGCCATACATCAGAGTTGGTATCAGCACTCCATTGTGGACTGCTAGCTTCGCTTCTTTGGACAACTTTTTGTTTGCGCCAACCGCGTTCAGTCCTCCGTTAATGGAGTTTCCTGCATTCACCCTTCTTTCAATATCCCTATCAGTCTTTCCATCTCTCGTAAACATACTTCCCAAATACACAAACTCATCAACCTGCTCCAAGTATTCATCATTCACAACTATATTGCATACTGTTTTCGTACTCTCTCTTTCAAACACCATGACTTTGGACTTATTTACATTCATCATTAGCTCATTCTTCATACATACTTCGTTCATCCTAGATACGAGGGACTGTAGATCTTCCATACTGTTAGCAATCAGCACCGCATCATCAGCATACAACAGACAACATACTTGCAGACTACTCATTTTCGCGCCCAGGCCCACCTCTTTCAATTCTTGCATACAATTATCCATGTATAGATTGAATAACCACGGTGACATTACGCAGCCTTGCTTAACACCTTTTGTGATGTCAAACCACCCCGTAAAATCACCGTTTGCCCTAACACATGCAACGCTTCCTTCGTACAGCGATGCGATTGCCTGTATAAGATTTGTATTCACACCATACTTGGACAACACCTTCCATAACTTTTTTCTGTCAACTCTGTCGTATGCTTTTTGTAGATCTACAAAAGCACAGAAAAGTTTCTGTTTTTTTGCCAGAAACTTCTCTGTGAGCATACGCAACGAGAAAATCTGATCCATGCACCCCCTTCCACTCATAAATGCGCCTTGCACATCCCATATTTTATCCTTTGTTTTCATTTGTACCCTTTCAATCAATATCCTACCATACAGCTTACCAACTGAACTTAGCAGGCTAATAGCCCTGTGATTTCCACATTCCATGCGTGACCCTTTACCTTTGTATAGAGGCATGATCACAGCCCTTCTCCAATCTAATGGGGTGTAACCCTCCTCTAGACACTGGTTAAAAAGTTTGCATAACCATGTGAGAATTATACGGCTATTTCCTTTAAAGTATTCAGCAGCAATATTATCGAAACCAACAGCCTTACCATTCTTCATACATCTAATTGATCTAGCACTGTAATCTGTGGACTGTCTATCAAATTATGCATATTCCTTCTAGACTGGAGACTTTTGTAGCAAATCTCAGAGAGCAAATCTTTATGGTGAATAAATTTAGGGATATTGAACGATCCTTTATTATTATGCTGTTGTAAGATTGATATAACATGTGTATACATATATTCCATGTATTATTATAATAAAAGAATCAAACAAGCTGAAATTCAGCTAGTGTATTATTGGTGATTCGGAAAATAAACCTTTGAATCTGAATAACTAACAAAAATAATATAAGGCAAATCTACGCATAAATAGTTAAATTACACAATTGTGCTTCGCTTGACTATAAACAGAGTATGAATTTTTTAACTAATTTCATTTTCCAAAACAATAAAACTTGACCGAAATGATCAATCTCTTTGATCTTTGGATCTAACAACAATTCATTTCTGGAACATTCTCACGCGCTCAAATGATTTAAAAAATAAAATAGAAACATCAACCCTCTTCTTCGAGTCGATTCCATATTCTTTGAAAAAGCTACGAAAATTGTCCAAAAGAACTCCTATTCCAAGCCAAGAAAGAGAATCCCAAACGCTTTAGTCGTTTTTTGTTGAGATTTCTTTTGCTTCAACGATAAAAAATCCCCTCTATAAGAAGGCCGAGATAGATCTCACGATGTTGAACAAAATATGCTGAGCCGTTGAGCCATGTGCCAAAATTACTTAGTAAAAAATAACACAGAACCTCGTAAGGGCTGGGCAAGATAATATTACGCTACAAATAAATGTCTAGTGAGGTTTTAACTATTCGTTTTAACCGACACGGAAAAATTATTGCTTTGAAATAATACGTTGAAAATTTCAATACATGTTTAGAATTGTTATGTAAATACGTCCTTAAGCTTTTTGTACCAGACGTAATGGCATACAGGGGAATTGTAGGGGATAGCTGATTCAGATCTGCGAAGAAGGCTGAAGGGGAGGGAGACACAACCTATCCTTCCCTTGCGAAGGGGGAACGACACCGACACCGACAATTTGACGACTTTGAATTTGCACAATATACAGTGTTGTGCAAAGATTCCCAATTTGTGCAAAGTCCTTTTGCACAAATTAGAAATTCCGGCGAATGCTCTGCGACCTTGTCCGTGGTTAATGCTAGGGTCTGGGTCCAGTCGGTACTGGTAGTTCGGGAGGGGTCCAGGGTCAGCGGTGATCAGAATGAAGAATAATGAAAATCGGTAAAAGCAGAGCGAGGTGGGGCAGTCGAGGTAGAGAAGTGTTTGTCAGAGCGAGAGTGGCTGACTTGCTGACAAATAGCCGCTTTTGTGCTCTGTTTGTACCTCCAGCCAGGCTCTATCCCGAGCGCTCTGGTTGGGTTTTCGCGACGCTATCGGCATATTTTCGTGCGAGTAGCGTCGCGAAAGTTTATCTGCAACACCATCTCCCTCGTACCGCTTTGTCTCGCTCTTTTGTTTTATTTAGTCATTCTTAAAAAGCAACAATGGGGCACTCTCCGCAACTTGCATAATATATTTCATTATTTGCACAAAATGACAGGGTAACGTGTCTTTCGGCAACTTCAAACATCTATTTTTCGCTTGGTTCCAGCCCTATACAAGTAGCGACAATACAATTATATTAAACTGTTATTCTATTAACTATCGCTGCGCCAAAGATCGCGAAAGAGGCGAAGACGTCCAACATACAACAACTTTTCATAAAATTTCCAAATGCTCCTACCTATCTGAAGTTAGTGGTACTCCGGCATCCCCAATTGGGATATGTTTTGAGGCTGAGGAGAGGGTATGGGGAGGGGAAGGAAATAAGAGAGATGGAGTTTGTAAATGTCTGCTTCACTAACCACGGTTTAAGCTATTTCAAGCAATTTTTATATTCTGAATTATGTGTATTTTAACAGGACGATACTTACAGTATTCACCATTCTCAATATAGTAAAGCTTTCATTAAAATAGATCGATAAAAATAGCTATCTCTGGATTTGTGATCATTCGGTATATGAATACAAACCTTTGTTTATTTTCTTCTGATTGAATTGACGTTGAATTGGAAAAAAACACTGCAGGTTTATTTAAAATAAAAATAAAATAATAACAGAAAACTTGCTACAGTTATTGGGTCCATATATTAACAACTTAACAAGAAAATTGAAAATCAAATTAAATTTTACTTGTTTTTCAATCTGGTCTATTCAAGAACTTATTTTTGTTGTTGGAAAAAAATGTAATAACTATTGAAAATACTCTTTCTGCCACCACTCGTGAGCATTGCGTGGTCTAATGCTCTAATACAATACATTACACTCTTTGGCAAAAATAATTCCATTCGACCGTGTTAAGTCTAAAAAATGGATTTTATTGTAAAACATTCCAGTTCATTGTGTTTGCATTCGCATCACAATGGGCGGACGTGCTTTTGCGTATCGATATTTTTTTTTATATTCGCGTTTTTGTTTTTGGCAGTGCGCAAGGTGGCTGGTATTGTGTTTCCTTTTATTGTTAGCCCTTGTATTCCATGCCCGTCACGATCCTCCGTAGCGCACTTCGGCACTGGAATACATTAAATGGGGAAATTAGATGTTGTATCGGGAATAGGTATTGCTTTTAAAGGGAAGTGAATGAATTGGATCAGTTAGATTGGAACTGCGTGGAAATATTTATGATAGGGGGTAAGTAAGAGCTCGACTGAAGGTTTTTGTTTTATTGTTTTCTTTTGTAACAAAGAAAATATTTTTTTAAGCTTCTTCACTAAAACATTATGTTTTTGGAATTTATTGCTTATTTTTTTTTTTGGGAAAATTAACAGCAAATCCATAATTTACATATGTATAACAATAAAAACAATAAATCATGCCGATTATAAATTTTTCACTTATTATGATAAATACTATGAATAAAGTGTGAAAATATACAGTTTTACATCAGTTAGCTTAAACTATGTCAGTCGATAGAGGGGAACATAGGAGTGGGATAAAGGTACAAAGAACTAGAATAGATGGAAAGGTGGTTTAAGTTATCTAGTTTGAGAGTGGTCGTATTATGGATTTTAATTTAATATAAAGTGTAGTTGAGTTAAAAATGTCAATGTGGTAATAATATAAGTTAAATGAGTATGTAGATCTGTAGATAAAAGAGTTTTGCTGGGAAATGGTTTTACAATGAGATATATAAAAGTAAGTAGCTGTCTACTGTTGGCATTTGGGATATGAAATAATAGGTTTTTATGTTTTCTCAGTACACTTGCCAATAGCTCTCCCTTTTCTTGTTTAAACTTTTTATGCTTAATCCATTCAATCGAGCTTATTTATAATTTTTTCAAAAGATTGGTATTAACTTTGTGGCGTCATTATTAAAAAAGTATTTTAAAAAGTACAGACAAATCATAAAAATAAGAACGTGAGAATGTAAGAATAGAAAAATTATAAACATGAACAAAAATTGATTAACTGTCCCCTTACGATGCCATTCACTCGGTTACCTGAGCCAACATTTTTGCTCCTAACGTATTAATTATAAAGTCTATGAAATCGAAAATTTTTGTAATCCTAGAAAAAATATTATTCAACAAATTTGTAAAGTAAAAATCGACGTTTTACTTATAATTTAAATAATATTAATATTTCCCCATGAGAGGTATTTTTAATCACGGTAAAATGACGCACAATCCGTATTCTTCGACGCACTTTCAAGGATATCCCGTAGTGCATATTCGTTATCATTCCGGATCGGTTCGGGGAGATTTGGTTCATTGCTGCAGTGTGATTCAATCTTAATTTCCTAAAAAAACGAATTAACTTCGGCAAACCGCTATGCGCTGGTACAATCGCTATTATGCATGTGCTTTTGTAAATTTGTAAAATGGCAAGAAGTGATTTGACAGACCATTTGAAAACATTACATGTTTATTATGTTTTTGTTTCCGTATTTATGTAAGATTTAGAATAAATATTTGCGTACTGGACATTCTTTTTTGATTTGTCATATATTTGTATAAGTTCTTAATTTGAACTCAAACAGGTTAAGTTAGGTTAGGTTATATCAGAATACTTAGATACCCTTTCACTTAACGTGTTTCTTGGGAAAATTTCGCTTATTTTATTTTAATGTTTTATGTATATTCTTTTACACTAGTTAAATATTGAGTTCAATATATTATCTATTAATTTAGTACTATGGCCGTTATTTATTGCAATCTGTTTAATTATATTGAATTATTTGTTAAACTATTTTTTGATAGAGGTATATGAACTAATCTACTAAACATGGAATGAAAAGCTGATATTATTTTGAGTAAAAGGATGATTAGAAGTATTATGTATAACGGTGTTTGTATAAGTAGCTTTGCGATATACGAGGTGTGTTCAAAAGAAAACGTGAATTTTGAATTTTTCGAAAAGTATTTATTTATTCATCATTGAATCCATGATTTGTTTTTCCACAATTTCGATCGTTTGAGCCGTACTGCTTCACGCAAACATTGCATAACTTCCTTGTAGTATTTATTATTAACCGTACGACCTGGTGGCAAGAACTCATGATGCATCACGCCATTGTAATCGAGGAAAACAGTGAGCAAAACCTTCACATTTGATCGAACTTGGCGTGCTTTTTTCGGTCTTGGCTCTTCTGGCCGCTTCCATTGGGATGATTCGACGTTATAATCATATGTCCACGTTTCATCACAAGTTATGACCCTTTTGAGCAAATCTGGATCGTCGTTGACGTCATTCAACAACTCTTGAGCGATACTAATGCGACGTTGCTTTCGCTCAAAATTTAGCAATTTCGGAACAAACTTCGCTGCCACACGTTTCATGCCCAAAACATCCGAGAAAATTGCATGGCATGAGCCGATTGATATGCAACATCCCTAATAGTGATTCGACGATTTTCCAAAACCTTTTCTTCACTGTTTCGATGTTTTCTTCGTTTGTTGACGTGGTTGCAACTCCAGGACGCTCATCGTCATTAACATCTTCTCGGCCTTCTGTAAAGCGCTTGTACCACTTATAAACACTTTTTTGAGACAAAGTAGACTCGCCGAATGCCACAGTCAATATTTTAAGTGCGTTGGAGCATTTTATTCCTTTTTTAACGCAAAATTTAATACATATTCTTTGATCCATTTTTTTCAAAAGTAAAAAATCTAAGAACACACAAAAACGTGACTAACCTTTCCAGGTGTCAAAAACAAACCACTAATCCAAAATGGATGATAATGCTAACATATGATAAACATATGTGTACCAACATAACAAAAAAAATTCGATAATCGAATGTACACAGCCCGCGAAAATTCAAAATTCACCTTTTCTTTTGAACACAACTCGTATATTAAATTCAAATTTATTATTAACAATAGATATATTTAAGTCTAAGAAATTAATGGTAAAATTTTGTCCTATTTCTAAATTATTTTCTTCAAACGATTGGTATTCACTTTGTGGCATCATTATTAATAAATGAATTTAAAAATATATTTAGTATTCACCATATAAATGTATATTGATATCTACATGTTTCGAAAGCGATGCTTTCATCGTCAGGAATATATGATTATTTACCTTCTTAACGCTTGACTTATACGAACGAGAATTGGAAATTGCTTCACACACTTTCACAATTTTAAAATTCACATACTTGACTCCCAAGATTGTACTATCTATGGTCTAGAAGTGGGAACAGTATGTTTGTTATTGTCCCTCCAAGCAAATATTCTCTTTTCTATTAAGCCTATCTAAAATTTCCTCCTCTCCGCTCAACATTTCATCTTGACTGGTCTGAATTCGACTTCAATCTTGCATATAATTATGAAATTTCCATCATCTTCGTTCGTACTTTCATCGGAGGATAGGCGAAATACAATTCCTTTGGATAGACTATCCATCCACATCACATCCTTTATAATTACTTTCCTCGTTCTCTGCACAACAACATGCATTTTCCCATTCTTGTATTGTACAATGATTGCAGAAATTTTTTTACTTTGCTAATTTAATTATGTTATCCATATTAAGAGATGATTTTTATCCAATAATATCTTTTTACCGTAGACCAAATGTTTTCAATTGGATTAAGTTCCGGGTGGTAAGGGGGCAAATAAAAAAATAGAGATAAATATGTAATTATAAAAATTACAACTCAAAATAACTAACTAACTAATTAACCATGACGCCGTTTCTCGGCAGGGGTAGGCAGAGACGACGGACTGCCAAACAACTCGATCTCTGCATATACTTTCGCTTCATTCACATTCATACAACGTCTCATATATTCTCCTCTGTTATTCTGATTTCTGACATGACCCGACTCAAATATTTGATTAACTTGATCTTGCAATGTCTTCGTCGGACGTCCTCGGCTTTTTCTTCCATTCATATTCGCGTCAAATATTCTCCTTACACTCCTTTCTTCGTTCATTCGCTCTACATGCCCGAATCATCTAAGCGTCCCTTTCTTAATCTTACTCAGCCTCGCATTCTTTACGAGTCTTAACAATTTTCACATGATCATACATGGTTTTTCCACACATTCGTCTCAGAGATCTCATTTCTACGGCATTGAGTTTACTTTCCCATAACCTAACCAAATCAAACCTATCCTAACCTAACAACTTTTGTTGTTGTTTTTGTTACCTCTACTGTAGTATCATCTATGTCTTATGAAAAAAACCTAAATACAAATAAATGCTCGTCGGTAGCTGAAAGGTTAAACGACCGCAAAACCTTTTACGCGGTTAACTCAAGTAAGGAAATATAACGTTATTATTTAATTGTCCGTTCGATATGTAATAAATGGCTGCAGAAACGTCATAAACTTATATTATTTCATGCGACATCCGTTAATTCGCTGGGATCGATGAGAATATCGCCGATTAATACAGTAATAAGCCGACTGGAACGGCTTACTATAAATGGATGGTTATCGAATTTACTGCCCGCAAATGAGTCGGATAACCCAAGCGACGGAGGAACTCAAAACGCCGATTATCCGTCAGTAATTGGTCATGTGGATGCTGGGGCAATCGATTCAAATAGATAATGGTGCAATTTCTTCCATAATTCATCAATTTTGATAAAAAAACTTACTATAATTAGCAAGTATTAATTACCACCTCATTTCCGAAGAAGCTTAAATATTACCTTGTCGAAATATTTTTCAGAGTTCGCTCGATATCCCGAAGCCAAATGGTGTCTTGTATTATTAACTGTTTGTGTTTAATTCATAGTCCTTTTAATTCGACGGCCTCCACGGTCGAGGGGTAAGGCTGTCGACTACGAATCCGAAGGTCGCGGGTTCAAATCCCGGCGCGCGCATTAAATTTTATTTAATTAATTTGTGTTGTTTCACAATTAATTCATTTTAATATAATATATAGTATAATTGCGCACGTTCCAGAGTGGAAGATACTCTTAGTATCGCCCTGGTGAAAGACCACCATTCAGAATTGAAACGTTGCTTGAAATGGCTTTTAGCTGTGTTTGGTGACCAGATCTGAATAGCCAGGTATTCCCAACCTTCCTCTTCCCCTTCTCCTTCCCCTCCCCAATACCTTCAGCCTCACAGCATTCCCCAATTGGGAATGCCATAGTCTCACTGGCTCCAGACGGTTGGGAGCAGTTGGGACTCGTGTCCGGTATTTATATAAAAAATAAAAAAATAGACCTAGATTTAATTTTATAATTATGTGAATAAAATTTAATAATGTTATTATCCAAATTAGAATGGGGTGGAGGAAATAAAATCATGTAAATAAGTCGTGAACATGTGAATTAACCGCAGTTTGAAAATGGTCTCGAACGCCGAAACTGTTGTCACAATAATAAAAACTATACAATGCTTGCAGAACTTAATTACAACATTATTAAATGTGATTTATATTAAATAAAAAGTGTATTTTATTGATACATAAATAATTAGCTAATATAGTTTCGTTTACCTATAAATTAAGGGGATCGCCAAAAAGTCTCACTTCTTAGAGAAGAAGATATATCAGTGCCGAAACCTGTAAAACTATATACAATGCCATCATTGTTCCTGATATTAATTACTGTATCAGTATTTTGTTCTTGTCAAAAGAGGCGTATTTTAGAAAACTAACAGTTTTGCAAAACAAAGCGATGCGAATAATTATATTCGTAATAATCCAAAATTAAAAAAAAAATGCTAAGGGATCTAAACATACTGAATTTTAAGTAAATTATATACTTAAATGTAATAGTTTTCTCTGTAAATGTTTAAAAACCAACAAAATTCTGAATTCTTGAAAAAAATTAATAAACACCAACACAGACAAAACCACAGAAATTATATAAAACTTCCCTTTTGAAAGAAAACAAAATCGTAAAACTCATTACTATATAGAGTGATGGAGATCTTTCAAGAAATATCCAACAATATAAAAGAAGAGGAAAATGTTTTGGAATTTAAGATGGAAGTGACGAAATACGTAAATTTTAAAAATTTGATTTCTAATTCTTAATTGTATATTGTGATTTAAATTGTTAAAATGTTTATGTGTAGATATTATGTTCATATTAGAATACATGTAACAAATGTACATATGTTCTATTTTAAGTTAAATAAATAGTCAAAAAGATGTGAGCAAATTTTATTTTCATATCCAGGGAGAAATCACAGAGTACATATTTCATTAAATATATATTTTTATTATGTACATATGATTTCTTTATAATGTGATGATAAAACGAAAGTTATCGGAATTGGGATGTAGAAAAAAAAACAAGACGCTCGATAGTTAGGTGAGCTGCTGAGAATGTTTTTTCCACTGAAAATGTTATGAAATAACCACCACACCTGACTTTATGACCTGTTTTAAGAGCGGTATGTAAACAACGTAACGATAACCAGTGCACGGACAATAAGTAACTAAAGTATCCCCAGGCCGGATAATCGGGGTCCTCCTGCGCCGCACGATAAGTAATTGTGAAACTTACGCGACAGTCGTGATTGGTCGGCCGTGTGTCGCGTGACCGGCTCAGCAGTGCGGTGTTGTAGTGGACCCAAATGGAAAGATTTGTGGTAGCGTTTCCATTCCATTAAATCTGTTTATGGTCCACCCGCATGACATTCCGCAATAAATACTCGCCCAGAGCGGCCGGACCGACTATACAAACTACGAACTTACAAACCCGCAATAATAATTACACGTAGCCCACTAAGCGCGTAAACACATAAGCTCGATCTTGTAAATACACAAAGGAGCAAGTCACAACAACCCCCTAACATTTCATAAAAAAATACTAGGCTAAATGTCATCAACCATTTCGTTCTGTGATCACGGGGATTGAGTCCGGGAAGCGTTTTGTATATCGATTTATTGAATACTAGCATACTTGCGTACTCATAAGTTGCGATTTCAAATTGATTGATATACTCGTATATATGTTTAATTGTAAAATATTGTAGGCGTTCTTAATAAGGGTCGTTGTTTACTGAGAAACGTGCATTTCAAACTTTCGTCTAAACTCTAAATTACTTATGGAAGTATCGACCACTATTGAGAACTAAGTTTCACTCTTAGTATTTTCGTCTCAATACAATCTTTTCAATGGCAGATCAGATAAACTCACAATAAGTTTCTGCGTCTTACAATTTAATTTGCTCTGTGATTATGACTTTTTAAGTGTAAGGTATATCATCAATTTTTATACAACGATTATATTTCTAAACGTGAAACTTCTTTTGTAGTAGGTACCTATGTTAGAAATTGACAAATATACCTTTTGACAAACCTTCCCCCTAAGTAATAAAACATAACTTAATATCTCGATCTGGATAAAAATAAAAATAACTTAATTACACTATCGCGGGTGTAATATTAATGTCAAACTGCTGATTGCTAAAAGGATAGGGAATTATAAAAGGGCGTATTAAAATGAAGATATTTAGTATTCAAACAGATTATCTTTCTTTTAACACCCAAAGTAACAAAGCGATATTATCAGAAAGGTTTGGAAACACGAAGTTTTGTATGTAGGAAATACGATGCAATTACGAACGTCACTCGAGGCCGAATGCGGATTCGTTTTTAAGACCGCTACGTCGTTAGGTTCACGGTCGAATGCGCATGCGTCTCAGTGTTGGTACGGGGTAAATATTGCCTGTATTTAAAATTAAATTCCAAACAGTTCCCATAATACGAATTCAAACATAACATAACATTTACATTAGATATAAATAATTAATTTCATTTTCATCTTTTTGTTATATTTTGATTGTATTTTTTATCATTCTTTAACATAATTGCATAACAAGTTACACTACGATACTATGTCATAACTACGTGAACACCTCAGTGCGGGTTCTCCAAGTGAGACGTTACATCCCGATACGCTATTATATATTTATAATTTACAGTATATAAACATAATTCCATATACTAATTGGTTACCGTATGATATAAAAATTGTCTGTAAAAAATCAAAATGAATAAATATATAATATAATTTCTTCAAACGAATGGTAACTTTGTGGCGTCATTATTAATTAAATAATTAAAAATGTACTTTGTTTACATCACTTTTATAAAAATAAATAAATATCTCAACATTTTTCGATAGCAATGTTATCATAAATGTATTATTCAATGTTTTATAATTATTTCGTTATTAGCATTTTTAATCAATTACTTACCTACTTTAATTCATTTTCGTTTCTGCTTATACTTTGTATATTCTTCAATTATTTTTCTAATTTTTATCATTTGTCTATACTTGAAATTATCTTTTAGTATTCATATATTCCTGAGGATGATAGCATTGCTATCGAAACATGTAAAAACATGTAGAGAAATATGTAATAGGTTTTTAGCCCAAATATTTTTTTCTGTCTATAATACGTTGCATCATTGAATTCAAATATGTTTAAAGCATTTGGAAATAGATTATCAATGTTAAAAGAAAATACGACGGTCTTACTGCGCGTAATATTCGATTTATAAATACCTCAAACTGAGATGGGTGGTATAGTTAAAAACAAGTAGTTTAAAATAGCCTTAAAAACCCATATAAAAAATATAAAAAAGGATTATCGTTTTTCATTAAAAATGGCACTGTTTGTTTAAAATATAATTTAAAAAAAAATCTATTTTGTTCTACATACAAAAACATAGCTATGTAACCATCACGCTGTTTCTCCACAGGGGTAGGCAGAAAGTACGAACCACCAAACGACTCGATCTCAGCATACACTTCTTGCTCTAATCACATTCATACATCGTCTCATACATTCTCTTCTATTATTCCGACTTCTGACATGGCCCGACTCAAGTATTTGATTCACCTAATCGTGCCATGTCTTCCTCGGGAGTCCCCGGCTTATTGTTCCATTCACATTCGCGTCATATATTCTCTTTACACTCCTTTCTTCGTTCATTCGCTCTACATGCCCAAACCATCTAAGCGTCCCTTTCTTAATCTTAGTAAACCTTACATTATTTACGAATCTCAACATTTTTCACACGATCGTACATGGTTTTACCACACATTCATCTCAGAGATCTCATTTTTACAGCATTCGGTCTACTTTCATCCTTCTTCTGCCAGGTCCATGCCCCACTGCCATACATCATGGTTGGTATCAGCACTTTATTGTGGACTGCTAGTTTCGCTTCTTTGAACAACTTTTTGTTCGCCAACCGCGTTCAATCCTCAGTTAATGAAGTTTCCTGCATTCACCCTTCGTTCTCTCTTGAACATACTTCCCAAATAAACAAACTAATCGACCTGACCCAAGTATTAACCATTCACAACTATATTGCACACTGTTATCGTACTCTCTCTATCAAACACCACGACTTTAAACTTACTTACATTTATCATTAGCTCATTCTTCATACACACGTCGTTCATCCTAGATACGAGGGACTGTAGATCTTCCATACTGTTAGCAATTATGTACACACTAACCAAAATTAAATTTATGCCTTATGTTATATATGAGTAGGTTTGCTGCCCATGGTAAAAGTATTCTTGAATGTCTAATATTTTCTCTTTTATTTACATTTAAGGTTTGTGAACTACGTGATTAACTTTAAATCAAAGCACCTGCCGTAAACCTAAATATTTTTTCCGCGATAAAAGAACCGTTAGAAATACTAAGACATAAAAGCGCGATAAAAAATCCAATTGACAGAAAACATAAAATCTTTAGTCCAATTTATCACCGAAAAGTAAGAACGGCAATTTCGGTTATGGGCCGAAGATTTCTGGGTTGCTGCAATAATTTCGGTCACATTTCTCACTGACGGGGAATTTTTGATTCATTCCTGCCCTACTACGACGCAGCGGGCCAAAGTTGTCGTTACACTTGAATTATGCCTTACGAATAGCTCAAGGCAGTTCCGATTCAAAGGCGGAAACCGTAGCACCACTCTACCGTTACGGTGTAGAGGATATAATAATATACGTATTTATAAGCGGGGAATAGATTTCTTGACTTCGCGTGTTTTTGCCATTGTCCTGGAAATACGAACAGTTGGAACGTTTTTATTTTCAAATTTGGAATTCTGTATAGGATTGAATTTTTAGGTGCTGAAAAGTTTTTACTTCATGAATGTTTTTGTTATTCCGAGAGCAAATCTATATATTAATTTCATCAGCGGAGTTATTTTTCAGAAACATCGATTTTGACTAGCGTTCTCCCACATCTCGCTTTGCAACGGGGTTGAATACTACGTGAACCGCATTTGTGAAGCCTAGGAGTTCATTTGTTTTTCAAATCATTCGAATTTAATCGACTTCTTTATACGTTTCTCACTTCAGTAAGGTAGAAATTTGCTTGGACTCAAAGTTTAGAGATTCTGCTTAGTCGAAAGGGCGTTCTTCAAAATATTACTTAAACATTATAAAACAACGATTTTAATACAATTCTGCACTATTACCAATGTAAATTTATAAAATATTTAATAAATATTTTCTTATTAAAAAACATTATGTTTATCGTATTGCGTAATAATACTATCATTATTTTGAATTAATAAATAATAACTCTACGACGTCCCTCTCCCCCTTATGTAAATTTTCACTTAAAGTTGAGAAATATCGCACATGAAAAAAAAAATACTTCTTTGTATTTGCCTTTTTGTTGGCATCTAACTACTGAACTACATAAATAACCATTGAAAAATTCTTATATCACCCTCATTCTATTGTAGCTATAATTTTAATCAAAACAGTCGCTGCTATTTTTGCCTCAAAAATTGAATTTAAGTTATTAGAATTGTAATGTTATATTATATATCTTGAGGTGCGTCCTACCTCATCTATTATATGCGATAAAATACCCAATGGAAATAGACTCTCAATGTTTAATCGACTTCAACTTTCCTTATATTCTATATTGAATAGACCGTCAATAAAACTGTATTAACGACAGTTGATATATTTGATTAATAATTAGATTTAGTTATTATTTTTTTTAAATCTATGCATAATTATTTAATTATTTTTTGTATATTGTCCTTAAGTTTAATTTGTAGAACTCCTTCCATATTTGACATATATTTATATTATTATTTTATAACTTTTTTTGGTAATTTTAAAAATTAATCCTTCAGTACTAAATTCGAAAAAATAACAACATTAATTTTGAAAATAAATACCAACTCTTTTTTAGCCACCATAAATAGCAAATAAGAATAAAAAAAAGACAATCATTCTCGGGTTCCGAATAACCTGACAATATTTGAAAATCTCCTATTACTATCACACTTAGCGGAAAATGTTGCTTGAGTCGATGCACAGACGAGTATTTTATCTTGGAACTAACGAGTGGGTTTTGTCGATTTGATTCATAAGAAAAAGCATTTTAGATATATTATTTTATACATTTTTCGCTAATCATACAATAAATTCAGCAAAAGGTACTTTTAATGAAATTGTGACAAAATAACTTTCGCAAAGACAGGCTAAATAAAAAAGGCTTTATAGTAGACAATGACCTAAGGTGATACAGGATATCAAATACATTTTTTTATTAATAATCTCAAACCGTAAACATCAGAACTATTCTTAAAAGAAATTAAATGAAAATCACATGAACAAACAAACATAAACATTTTTTTTTTAATATTTGGCACATTTGTTATTTGAGATAGGTATACTAATGCTATGTGAGACTTCTATGACACGTACTTGTCTTTTCGAAATTCCATTAAAAATAGAATTAGTTTTTTTTTCTTTATCCTAAAAACCGTACAAGTTGGAGCTGCCTTCACATTAATTGCAAATAATTATACTTCTTAAATAAAATTCACCTATTACGAATGTAGAGTTAATAGCCATTAGATAAGCAGTGGAGTATGCAAATGAAAAATCGTCTAATTGAACTTTCAAGGTCAAATCGAGCCGTCTACTATGATCGCTCTTTTCGTGTAAATGGCCCTCTCATTTGGAATAAACTTCCCCCAGCTCTTACTAATATCCAGAAATTGACTGAATTTAAACGGGCTTTAAAAACAAACTTATTTAAAAAATCCTACTGTCTATAAATTTTAATTTCTATTTATTATAAAAAGTCATTTCCTCAAGCCTCTGGTAGTTGTTTGGTTTCGGTTTCTTCCGTATATATATATTTTAATTTTTTATGTGAAGTCCGTTATTGCTGAACATAACCCGACTCCTGTCTTAAAATGTTACTATTTTTGTAGTAATATTGTGAATGTGTTATTTTGTATAGCCATATATATGTATACTGTATAATATTTTGTATTTTTTTTATGAATACGCACCTAAGGAGTACTGTAGGAGTAGTATTAAGAATTAGCAGGAATGTATGTAATATGTTAAGAATGAATATAATAGAATAGAATGTAAAAGTAGCACTGTAGGATACCACTGAATGGAGTTATTTAATCATTTTTAAATTTATTTATAGTAAAGCGCACTTGAGGTGAAACAACACAAAACTGCGCTATATAAATGCTTTGTTATTATTATTATTATTAAAAGAAAACTAGAATCATATTCTAATATTAAGTACTTTCTAAAAGCGTTGTTCACGATATAAAAAAAAATATTTCGATAGGAGTTGATGCAAATAATATTATTGTAGAAGAAAGAATAATAATGTTGAAGTGCATTCAGTATGAACAGAGAGTGACAATATTGTTGACCTAAAATCCACCGGAAGTTCAGAATTTAATAGCTTCAACTAAGTTCATGCCATATAAAGAATAATAATATTTGTCAGATCATTTAAAATGGAAAATATTTGAAAATCAATTCTTACGTAAAGAACTACAATTTAAAAAAATATTAGGCATTATGTCGACAATATATTAATATTGTTATTTAAAAACAGATGAGAAAAAAAAGGTAACATTATGTTGGTTAGATAATACACTCGACTAAAAACAAAAATAATTAGTTATTGTCGCACATCCAAATTAGGATTGGGTATAACCTAGTAAATCCAGAATACTTTATTTTTTTCATAAGAGATACAAAGATAACATACAGTGTTGGCCCTAAAATTGACCCTTGTGGAATTCCGTTTCCGATATTTCTTATTTCACTTAATTTGTCAGATATTTTTACCTGGCCATTGGTTGATAAGTTTTCTAATAGTGTGATTATGTTTCCTCTTACCCTCATTACCTCCAAAGAATTTAACAAATTTAATCGGGATAGTATCAAACGCATTTGAATTGTCTATGAGTATGAACAGTATCAGTACATTTCTATTGTAATTCAATTCATTATTCTAGAGAAATTCCGGATTAGTATATACGAGTATGCCCCATTTGACTATTGGTAATAGTCACAATAAAATAATTACTCAACACATCAATATTAACATCACCAAATATTTGCATGTTTTCATTACGGTTTGAACATTTAGTTAATGCTGTTGAAAGTTCATTGAATTTTTTTTTTTTTTTAATTCAACGGGGAGTGGAATAATCTGTTATTTAGAAATAAAGATAATATAATTACGCCATACGATAAACATGATGTTTAGAAAGAGAAATATGAGTTATATATTTTTTTAAATTTACATACGTTTAGCATTCATCAAAATCAAATTAGAAATATAATCTTTTTCTTACCGTTCTACGTATGTTTTACGAAATATTTTTAAATAATGAATATCCTCAAAAAATCCTTTGAACGTTTTCTTCAACATGCAATGATAAAAAATCCAATAAAAACAAATGTTGGGTGCAGTTTAAGTTTTTTCAGTAATTCATTTTTAATTTTGTCGTAAAAATTATTAATTTTCACTTATAAAGACTAAATTTGTCAGAACTTCCATAGGAGTTGGCGGTGTAGTGGTTCGGATAGTGGCTTTCCAAGGGTTGGCCAGAGTTGTTGGTCAATCCCCGTGCATATTATTTTTATTTTTTATTATTTAAAATTTATTTGACGTACGATGTATTTATAGGAACGGTTTGTGTTTGCAATAAAGGGCAAAATACAAAAACATTTTTATTTTATATTATAACAAAATTAAACTGTGGCCCGTACGTCATCAACTAACTAAAACCGACGTTTGATCGGTACTTACATTTTAGAAATAACGCTCGTCCATCAATATGTAGAGATCGCGAGTTCGTTCCCTGGTACGGATATGTATTTTTTTTCCGCTTTAATTCAATTAAGTTTAATGAAAATTTGTATATTTCCATTATTTTTTCTTTTTACTATGGTCGTTTTTTCATCGCCATTTTTATGTTACGTACTTATTGTGTTTCGTTGAACTCCCTTTTATTTTATTTTAAATTATGCAAAATAAATTTAATAATGTTATTATTAGGCTCTGCAAGTATTTTAGTTTTTGTGACAGCTGTTTCGGGGTTCAAAACCGTTTTAAAATAGTTTTGAACGCTGAAATAGCTGTCACAATAATAAAAAACTAAAATACTTGCAGATTTTAATAACAACATTATTGAATTTATTAATTTTTTAATTTAAAATCAAATTAAATGAAGTTTTACGAAACACAGTAAGTACGTAACATATAAAAGGCGAAAAAATCGGCCACAGTAGTTATTTTTCACAAAAACGGCCCTATATACAAATCAATACCATTGCCTCCTATAAATAGATAATAAATAATTTAAAAAATAAAAATATTAAAACGGCACGGAATCGAACCCTGATAGTCCGAATGGAAACTATTCTGATCATAACACTATCAAATCTCATGAGTGGGACCACAAATTTACCATTCATAACTGAAAATAACATAAGTATTTTTGAAATTCTTTTTTTTTTTTTTTTACAGTAACTCCACACAGGAGACCAAGGAGTCCAATTCGAATATATATCCCGAGTATATTGACATCTTGCAAATTATAGTGGGTTTTGAAGGTGGATTTATCTCGAAATCCTACTACAAACGACTGTAGTAAACAGATTGCGTTATCGTAGTGTTGTGTCAAATTTCAAGGCGGTACATAAAGCCTTAAAGAAAATCAAATTTAATAGTGTTATTAAGTTCCGCTTAAGTTCCGCAAGTATATTAAGTTGATTAATTTTTTTCATTTTATTTTTCATACACTTCTTTGTCTAAGGGAATCTTAATGAGTCTATGTACCAACTTATTTTCCAACTTATGTTCAACTATGAAGTAGATTTTATTATTAACTGTCCCCTTACGTTGCCAGACACTCTGTTACCTGATCCAAAATTTTTGCTCCTAACGTATTAATTATAAAGTCTATGAAATCCAAAAATTTTGTAATCCTAGAAAAAACATTATTCAACAAATACGTAAAATAAAAATCGACGTTTGACTTACAATTTAATTAATATTAATATTTCCCTTCGAGAGGTATTTTTAGTCACGGCAAAATCACGCACAATCCTTACTTTTCGATAACCTTATTAATTTATTTTTTTTTAAATTTGAGGGTACGTTTTTTGAAATTGATTAAATGTTTTTTTTAATACACTGCCATGTATGGGTATGTCACATGTGCAATTAAAACTTTTTTTTATCAATAACATTGTCGATATTCTTAGCGATATAAATATTTTAATATTTGATTCGTTGTTTCGAATGATTCGTTCATTTGAAACATTTATAATTATCACCAACTATTTCCATTTCCTTCGGAAGGCAGTGTTATAACTATTAAAAATTTTAACTTTTCTCACTCTTAAACTTCCTAAAGTTTCCAAAAAATTAGGGGTCTATTGAATTTGTTATTTATCTCTTTCATGAAATCGATTCTATTCACTAATCTACTGTGTGTACACGACAATCTTGAATTAGGTATTCAATCTAAGGGAAAGTTACATTGCCTACGTCACAAATGAATAACGAGTTTAATATACTGTGTTTTGCTATACTCGTATACGGGGATTAAAATATTTAAACAGAAAACTTTTTGTTTACATATTTCGTACTTTTGTCGGATGTTACTTTGACTTTAACTCTCTGCCTTTTTTTACCCATTTGTAGTTTTATTATTTTACTAACCAAAGATTCAACAGTAAATTTGTTTATTTTTAAACCGCGGAATGATGGTCTACAGGCAAAAATGCGATTAACTAAATCCAGGTAAAGAAAAAAAATTATTTCTTGTATTTTTTCGTAATTCACTATATAGCAAAAAAAATTATACCTAACTTAGTCAATCTTTAAATAATACCCCCTCATTACTTTGCCTAAATTTGCCATCGTTATTGAAACACAAATTGACTGTTTTTTCTACATCATTCTTCAAAAATAGTTGTGCACATGTGAACTTCAACAAATGCGTTATCTACAATATATTGTATCTGTTTATTTACTACTAGCCGATGTGTACTCGCCCTTGCTCGGGATTATTTAATTTTTTGGAATAAAGTTATGAAGTTGTGAATTCTACCTTGTCGTTTGGGTGCCATCATTGATTTGACAGCGAAAGTAATGCCTTGTGATGATTATTACTATCGCAAAACAAAGAAACAATTTGAAAAGTTTATTTCATTCAAAATACTATTTTTTTAATATCTAAAACAAAAAGTTTTTAAGTAAGTACCTTCTTGTGTTTTCTATTTTGAAAATATTCTACCCAAACAAACCTTCTTTTGAATATGTAATTTGTGGCTAACCAGAGTGGTATATCTATGGGCTAACCTAAATAAAACATGGCGGTTCAATGTTTTTCTTGCTAATTTTAAAACGTTATAGCAACAGTTTTACATATTGGATTTCATTCAAACTACTCCTTAAACCTTCCCGGAACTAATGAGAACAAACTGTGCTATTTTCAGTGAAACCGGTCAAGTAACTTTCGAGAAACTCTAGGACAGACAGACAGAACATTCATTTTTTTCTATCTAGAGATTATCACTTTAAACCTTCGTTTACGATTAATTAAATGTAAGTCCTTTTTTCTATGTGTTTGAACTATTCCTTTTCTTCGAAAAATTCTGTAATTTTATTAAAAAAATGCTTTGCCTTTCTTTTCCTTAGTATGATTCCGTGTAGCAAAGTATTTTATATTTTCCACCCTTGAAAATGATGAACCGTAAGTGATTAAATAAATTAAGTCAAGAATCAACATAAATTGGCTGCTATAGGAGCCATGACTCACTTTAATATTAAGTTGGGAGTTATTAATCTCAGAAGTGGGGAATATCAAAAGTTTATTCATATGAAGCATAAAGTTTACATGTGATAATGATTGTCTCCGCTTTAGGACTTGAAATTAAAGTGAAACTACTTACTCGTGGCAAAACTATTCCCTGAACTACCTCTCCAAAGTTTCCCTCGAGCCTCGCCCTGACACTCTGTCACTTTTTATGAGAGAAGCCTTCTGAATTGTTCATATAATTTGAAAACTCTCTGAAAATATTTTGATTTATACTACTATTTTAAATATTATTTCTGCGAAGGAACTTAACGGAACATTCAACGCTTTATCTTTTATTCTGGTTTGAGATGATTCCAACATATTTTTTGAACGTATGTCAATCATTGGTATGAAAAAACAACGTCGGGTTTGGAAGTGTTGTTGGTGTATTTGTTCACTCCATTTATACAGCAAAGCATCATCTATACCAGCACTTTGATGGATCCTACAATATGTAATATTGTAGGTTGGTTAATGTAGCGTTAATGATTTGTGTTGTAAAATTATTTTGATTTCTATTTTATGTCACTGTTAAATGTATGAAAAAGATTGTTCATTACTTTGAGGTTTACAATCTCTACGTATTTGTAATGTAATCTACGATAGCTCTCGATGGGCGTTTAATCAAATAAATAAAAATAAAAAAAAATATGTAAAGAATCCAACTGACCATAACCATTTAAACGATGGCTTATTGTATATATATCTACTCACTAAGCATAGCTAAAGCCATTTCAAGCTATGTTTCGATTTTTAATGGTGGTCTCACCAAGGCGAGTATGAGGAAATCGATAATATACTATAGGTGTTAGGTTCTGAACTGATAATGTGTTTGGTTCTTACCTTAATTGCTACATATTCAGTCTTTACCTTCCCAAACCAAACACGTTTTGAAAAATGGAACATTCAGTGATCAGTGATCTGACATTAATTGTTTGGAGTGCTCTTTTGTTGGAGAGAAGAAAAAACTACTTTCGAGGTGCTCCTCGATCACTTCGATCACTACATTTCGGTAAGTGTTTGGTTATCCTAACTCCCCTTTAAACCTTAAAACTATCGGCGCCCATTCCATAATACGAGTATAATACGAGTATTCGACGTTCGGCAGATATGCGCAAAATCAATCCTGACTTATCTTTACACAAATACTATGCAACAAGACTAAACACTCGAATTACTCGAAATACCTTCTAAGTCTTACTCCAAACTCGTCTAATCTATATTATTTTTTTAATACTTGGATTCTTTGCTTCCAGAATTTTCAACATTCTTCCAGAAAAAATTAAACAAAGTGAAATGTTTTAAAACATAATGCAAAAATTTTGACAAAATTGAAACGATTTTTTTAATGACGAGTTTTTAAAATCATTTGAATTTGATCGACTTTTTCATACGTTTCGCACTTCAGTAAGGTATGCATTTACATAGACTCCATAAAGTTTACCGACTTCCCTTTGTTCGAGCGACGATCTTGAACATATTACTCAGACATTGTAAAATTATTGTTTACGAATGTTTTCGATTAAAGTTGATATTTATAGCACGTGAAAAAAATCATGGATTGCATTTTATTTATGTATTTGCAGTTTTGTTCGTATCTGAGAGTCAATATTTTTATTTGCGCGCCCTAGTGGAGTGAATGTGAATTACGTAAATAACAAATGACATTTTTTTTCTATCCACTTTTTTCCGTTGTACTCATATTTTTAATCAACAGAGTCGGTACCATTTTTGAATTCGATTTTGAGTTTTAGGTGTTGGAATTATAATGTTATATTTTATGGATAAAATTAATTATATTTTAGATATAGTTGACCGGCGAGAGAAGCATTTGAACGGCAATTACTTCAGTCGATGGAATAAAAATGAATCTGTTTCTTCTTTTTTTAAGTGTTAACCGTAATTACCTATTTATTTATTTTTAAACGGTTTAGTAATAATTTAAAGTTGCCAAGTATAGTGCCGTTTTCGAGGAAAAAACACCTCAATCGTGGTCAGGTTAACATAATTAAGGGTTAGGTTAGGTTTGGTTAGGTTAGGTTTGGTTTGGAAGGGTTAGATGAGGTAAGTTAGGTTGGACTAGGTTAGATTAGGTTAGGTTAGATTATATTAGGTTAGGTTAGGTTTGGTTTAGTTTGGTATGGTTCGGTCAGGATGATTAAATAAATAATAATGTGTATTTTAAAAATATTAAACGGCAGGTGAATTTAAATTGGGAAATAATAAAGAAAAATTAATTCAAACAGAAATTTTAATTTAAAATTACGAATATATATTTGGGAATAATATTATAATTTAATCACCTATGTTGGGTGCAACGGGCAAAATGATAGTTATGAAATTACAATAATAGTAAATTAATCATTTCCACCATAGTAAGCCATATATTTAAATTAATTAGGTATTTTCATAATACCTTAAGCAAGGAAATGTTGCCACGATACTGAACACATTTCAACGCAGCTGAATGTGGGGCTGATTTATATTCCACTTTTAACCCCGTATCCATGTTTATTTGCTACGAAATTCGTAAAGAGACAATATTCAATTAAAGATCTTGGCATGAAAAATTAAAACAAAACAGGGTACCGTGTACCTTTCTTATTTACTACCCACATTTAACTTTTTATCTTCCAACCTTTTTGTGTGTTATTTTTGTTTATATGAATACCCTACAAGAGTCCCAACTGCTCCCAACCGTCTGGAGCCAGTGAGACTATGGCATCCCCAATTGGGGAATGTTGTGAGGCTGGAGGTATTGGGGAGGGGAATGAGAAGGGGAAGAGGAAGGTGGGGAAAATATCTGGCTATTCAGATCTGGTCACCAAACACGGCTAAAAGCAATTTCAAGCAACGATTTAATTTTGAATGGTGGTCTTTCACCAGGGCGATACTGAGAGTATCTTCCACTCTCTATTTAGTTACTATTTTAAAGTTGGGAAAAACTATCCCTTCAGAGGCAGTGTTAACCATTCAGGGTCAAAGTTACCCGTTCCATAGCAAAGTTACTCCAAAATGTTTTCCCATTCAAGGGTAATATTAACTCTTTTTTAAGAAATATTCAATAATTCAATCAAATGTGTTCTAGACCCGTGTGCAGGCGTGAACTGCCCCGAGCCGGAGCAGTGCCAGCTGGACGCGGGGCGCGTGGCCGCGTGCCGCTGCGCCGAGGCGTGCCCGTTGGAGTTCGTGCCCGTGTGCGGCTCCGATGGCAAGACCTACAGTAACGAGTGCCAGGCGAGGCGCGAGGCGTGCCGGAGTCGACGCGCGCTCAGGATTATATACCGAGGGCAGTGCAGCTCTGGTAAGAATTTTTATATACCTATTTGTTGAAAACTTATTTTATTTGGAAAACCAATAGTTTATAATAATTATTATGTATGGTAAATATATTTAAGAAATGAACCAATAATAGGTTACATTGTCATATTAATATTAAGAACAATAATTATTATTTTTTTTAATTTCTAATATACATTTTTTATTCAATGATTTATAAGTGTTTTTGATTAATTACTAACCTACTTTAATTAATTTTTGTTTATGTTTATAATTTGTATATTCTTAAATTATTGTTCTAATTTTTATCATTCATATATTCCTGAGGATGACAGCATTGCTGTCGAAACATGTAGAGATATTTATTTATTTTTATGAAAGTGGTGTAAGCAAAGTACATTTTTAACTATTTAATACATCATTCAGTTTGGATTAATATTGTGGCCTCAAATCTAAAAATAAGTTATGCATGAAACAGGCAGCGCAGCCATTCCTCTTAAACACACAAACAATTAAAACAACACAATGTAATCCATCTTCTAGAAGGTAATAAACCTACCCAAAAGCACATTCAAATATAATTTTAAAGCCGTTCCGTTAGCAATAAAACAATTTTCTCAGTCATAGATGTACAATATTAGAATGATTAATCGGACTCACTCCTGATAAAGATTTAGTTTTAATTGTATCAGTCTGAAGATGCCCTTGATAGGGTAAAATAAATGTGACTTATATGAGAGATCTGGGTCTCATTCGATGAAAAACTAACATTAGCTCCACATACCGATGTGGTAACAAATAAAGATAGGAAATATCTGGAATTTGTTTTAAAAACAGTGAAAGACTTTCCCCACTGCCTCAGTAAGAAGTAATTTACGAAACGTTTTCACAATTTGTTCTATATAGTATAAAGAACTTAAACTAAAAATTAAGAGAGTCCAACACAAATTTGCTCATTATTTCGTCAATTTTAAACTAACCATCAACAGATTAATAGTAGTCATTTAATGAAATTACTTGATTAACCGACTTGTCTTGCAGAAGAACCGTGAATGACTTGGTACTTTTATACAAATTAGTTAACGGCTCAATGGATGCACCAGCTCTTTAAAACGTCCCTGAAATGTGGCTCTGTGCCCTCTGGTTGGAAAAAAGCGGTCATTCATCCTATACCTAAGAAAGGTGACCGCTCCAACCCGGCCAACTACCGCCCCATAGCGATCACATCAGTTCTGTCCAAGGTGATGGAACGTGTGATCAACGACAAACTGCTTACATACCTCGAGAAGAACAAAATCATTAACGACCGCCAGTACGGATTCCGGCGGAACCGCTCGTGCGGTGATCTTCTCGCGTATGTGACGCATGTTTGGGGACGGTGCCTGGAACGTTATGGTGAGACTCAAACGGTCTCACTGGACATTTCCAAGGCCTTTGACCGGGTTTGGCACCCAGGACTTGTCAACAAACTGCCTTCTTAAGGACTTCCCGTTTCCTTGTGTACGTGGATTGCCGACTTTTTGAGGGAGAGATCAATTCAGACGGTTGCTGATGGTTTCATCTCTTCCTCGCATTCAATAAATGCTGGCGTCCCACAAGGATCGGTTCTATCTCCGACATTGTTTTTGTTGCACATCAATGACCTCTTGACATGTGCACCAATCCATTGTTACGCGGATGACAGTACAGTCCATGATTGCTTTTTGTTTGACAAGCCCCCAAAGGGCACACAAACTCCAACGGCTCGGAGGGCTTTGAAACAGAGAATGGACGGTTACCTTGAGAGGGTCTCCTCTTGGGGTAAGAATAACCTCGTCGAATTTAATGTTTCAAAGACCCAATCATGTCTGATTACGTCTAAAAGGGATCGAAATGACAATCTAGTCTCCTTTAATGGAAGCAATCTTCCCAACAAGCCCTCCATTGATATGCTTGGTGT
Organism: Halesus radiatus; assembly: GCA_022606495.2. Lineage (NCBI taxonomy): Eukaryota > Metazoa > Arthropoda > Insecta > Trichoptera > Limnephilidae > Halesus > Halesus radiatus. The sequence goes on from JAHDVE020006246.1 coordinate 43,749, forward strand.
AACCTTAAGTGACCAGCTCAGGTATGGGGGCTCCATCGAAACCCGAGTAAAGTTAGCCTCTCAGAAGCTGGGCGTATTGTACAGAGCCCGCAGATACTTTAATAGTACACAACTGCTGACCCTGTACAAATCGCAAGTGCGCCCCATTGTAGAATTTGGCAGCCACCTCTGGTCGGGAGTCCCAAAATATCTGAAAAAAACCTTGACTCTGTGCAGAAACGGGCGGTCCGTTTGATAGATTCGCCTATCTTAACAAATGGGTTGCAATCTTTGGACACAGACGTCGGGTGGGAATGCTGTCCTTGTTTCTACCGGTATTTTAATGGAAGATGCTCCAAGGAACTAGCGTCATTGATCCCTTCGGCACCGGTGCATAGTCGGGAAACACGCCAAACGCGCCCAACATTTGCACACGGTTGACATTTGTCACATGAGAACGGGTCGCTTCTACGACTCGTTCTTGTGTTCAACAGCTCGGCTGTGAAATGATCTGCCGGCCTCTGTGTTTCCTCCATCCTATAACATGGGTCTCTTCAAGACCCAAGTTCACCCCTTCCTATCCTCTAAATGACTCTCTACACAGCATCCCCAAAGATGATATAGGGCTTGAGGGAAATTATTTCCTCCTTGGTCTCCTGTGTAAAAAAAAAAAAAAAACCTGACTTAAAAAAGCTGATACGTTTCGAGTATCAAGTCGTAACATAAGTCTTCCAGAGCAGTTTTATATAATTTATCTAAAACAAACTATATCATTTACATCCTCGTCTTAGGGTTATAAAGGCCCAGAAACGCTGACACTTCTATTGATATTTTCCATATATTTTCATTTATTCCATTTTAAAATATTAGTTGGAAATTTGTGACATTTTGTATCACTAATATAATATGAACTGTTGTGCTGCGTTTCTATATGTACCTATATGTATATATTTTTTCCTTTTTTTTTACCAATCACATACCTAGTTACATAATGACTAATACATAAATTTTAAAATAAAGTTATATCCTTACTTTACTTTTTCCTTGAATATTGATTTTATACCGTTTACTTTACTTTTTATTTTAATGTTGATCCTACACTCTTTACTTTACGTTTTCCATTATTGTTGATTTAATACTCTTTACTTTACTTTTTTTTATTTTAATGTTGATCCTACACTCTTTACTTTACTTTTTTTATTTTAATGTTGATTTTATACCATTTACCGTAAGTTTTATTTTAATGTTGATTTTGTACACTTTACATTACTTTTTATTTTAATGTTTATTCTACACTCTTTACTTCACGTATTCTTTTAATGTTGATTTTGTCCACTTTACTTTACTTTTTATTTTAATGTTTATTCTACACTCTTTACTTTACGTTTTCTTTTAATGTTGATTTTATACCATTTACCTTACGTTTTCTTTTAATGTTGATTTTGTACACTTTACTTTACTTTTTATTTTAATGTTGATCCTACACTCTTTACTTGACTTTTTATTTTAATGTTGATTTTATACCATTTACCTTACGTTTTCTTTTAATGTTGATTTTGTACACTTTACTTTACTTTTTTATTTTAATGTTTATTCTACAATCTTTACTTTACGTATTCTTTTAATTATGATTTTTACTATTTTATGTACCTACACTTTATTCTCTTGTCTTTTTATTTATTGTATTATGTAGATACATTTTTCCTTTCTTATATTTTTAAATCATTTGCTATAATATCAACATTGCATTGCATGTACCAAGCATGCAGCTAGGAAAAAAACGTTATTATTTTTATTATTATTATGATTGGTTAAGTATTTCTTTATACACTCATGTAATTGTTTTCTGTGTCCCAAAGGGCATAAAAAAATTATTAATGAGAGCTTACGAAGCCAGGGAGATAGAACGAATAGATTAGACAGTTAATTGCAAGGATGAAGAAGAGGATTGGTAGTCATAGGGTGATGGGTAACTTATGATTTGTGAACAATCATGGCTCGTGTGAGAATACTTCTACTGAGCTGAATAGTCAATATTGCCCAATTGATTATGACCCTCGAAAGTAAGACGTGAAAAAGGTTAAATTCTTTCAAATGAAACAATCAAACTTTGTTTGAACCACATCTATTTTTCACGCCTACTGGTTTCGGAACAACCGTTCCATCGTCAGGGCAAAGTATATACTAAACAATATTACAAAACTATGGCAGAACATACATAATAAGTGTCACATGGGGGTGGGGCGTGAATAGGGATTAGTAAAGAGTGGGATAAGAGATAGAGATTGAGGGAGCGGTGAAAGGAAACATATATCATTAAAATGAGGCCGTAAGAAAGTTTTTTTTTCAAAATAATATACTCATTATTGTAAAGGGATTTCTTAATTTCCAAGGCTTCTAAATTATCTAAGCATTTACCTTTACTATTAATGTGAAGAATATTGATCCCCGCATTTTTATCAAAACTATGATTGCTTGAAATAAAGTAATTAGCATATTCGGAAAAATTATTATTTTTTAAACATCACATGTTCATTGATTCTAATTTTTCTTGATTTTCCAATATAAAAGGATGAGCATTCGTTATATTTTAGTTTATATATACCGGAGTGAGTCAATTTATGGTCTTTATCTTCAGTATTCCTCAAAAAATTTAAATAGTGTATCGTTTAGAATTTTTTTAATTCAAATAAAAAAATAACTTTCGCTGCCTAACAGTTGTTCTCAAACCAGTGTTACATTGGACTAAAGGGATATGTTTCAGGAGTGAACCCCTGCGAGAGCATCAAGTGCCTGCCCGACGAAGAGTGCAACATCAACAAGTTCGGCATCGCAAAGTGCGAATGCGGGCCGGAGTGCGAGCCCGTCATGCGGCCCGTGTGCACGGAGGACGGGCGCACCTTCTCCTCGGATTGCGAGCTTAAGAGGTCGGCGTGCCAGTCTAAGATGCCCATCCTTGTAGCGCATCCCGGAACATGCGGTAAAAATATCCCATTTTCTATTCAATACAATAATCGGGCTATCAATAATTATGGGCTAATGATTAATTTTCCTAAAAATCAATGATCTAGATTACTCTTATCTCCAATGTACACCAATAATGATTACACACCCATTTCTCGATGCATATACTTCTCCCGTTCCATTTGATTTGATTTGATTAAAAAAATTGCATGCACGCTCATACCGCAAAACTTGAAGGTGTATACGACGTGATAATCTAAGAAAATCATACAAAAGTTTTTCTGAGAATTTTCCTTACTATGAATTTACCGGATATAGTTATGACCGTCCAGACAATATTTTTTCAATGTTTTTAAGATATGACTGAGATGATTAATGAAAGAAAAGAAAGCTTCCGCGAAGAGCACTTAATTCAATAACAAGGGCGCCATCCACATTGAGAATTGAGAGGAGTGAGTCATCCGTTAGTGGAATCCTTGCTTTGTGGCCTCAGGGCGTGGGGACTGGTTGCCATACTGACTCTGGTTTGTATATTAAAAATGGATATTAAAGAAGAAATGAAATCATATATTTTAATCTATGGTAAATATCAACTGACCTGGGACCGAAAGTAAGTCCACATCGCGCTATTCGAATCCCTGATGGAGTCGACGTTGCCATGAACTTTTGCTCGAATCAGCCTGTCTTGTAACTGATGATATCAAATTTTCGGGTGCTGATAATGGATGCTAGTGTTACTGGTCATAGTAGCTAGAGGTGATGGTCCCCGGAAGCTGGTGCCGGATGAACGTAAAACCAGACATAGTGGCTGGGGAGGACGATTCCTCGGAAGGGTGATCCTGGGCCGCAAGGGGCATGCATGAGCACAAATTGTATTCGACAGCAGGTCCTAATGAGTTGCAATACTGGGCTCCAACTAACTTGGGATATGAAATTCTAACCGCCAATGTGATTCCAAAGTCGGTATCACAAAATGATCGTAGACTTTCTATGGCGAAATGTCCATTTTTTGAAAATCCCGATGGATTATGTAAACTACGAAAGGCACAAGATAGCACGAGTAACAGCATGCCAAGGAAAGAACCGAGGAACGGCAGGTTATCTATCAGTTAATTTCCCGCTTGGCCCCGGAACAAAAAGTGCAATATTATTGTTATTTTTGTAACAGTATCAATAAATTGTAAATAATAAATAACAGCAAAAGTAAAATTACTTTGTGCTGTCATTAGTAATAAAAGTATTAATAAATACTTTGTGTAAACCACTGTGCCTCGTGATGAGCGAAGCTTCGCTTCCGAAAAATGTTGATATTTATATATTAAACAGTGGTTTACACAAAGTATTTCGTATTCATTTTATTATTTGCTTACTAGGGTTAAGTGCGTCAATAGTATTAGCACTTATATTCGTATATCATATGGAAGGTGGGGGTAAGACCCGTTTGCTGATCAAATAACAAAAAAACGACATATAAAAAAACCTTGCAAATTATTTCCTTGAAATCTTTCTAAGATTTTTATTAACAATCTAAGAAAGTCTGAAAAACGGTTAAAAATTAATAATAAATACAAGGCGTTCAGTTGGTAACCACATACAAAAAATGAGAAAAAGAAACAGAAGGTTTGCATAGGAAAGGTTTGAAATGGACCGAGAAAGCCGAAGTAAAGCAAAACGCCTGAAGGTGCATTGTTGAAACAATGGCCTCTCCATCCGACTAGGACTAGCGAATGAAAACAGAATATTCAAGGGGAAATGGAAGGGAAAGGAAAATTAATGAAAAAGAAAGAATAAGAAATGAAAAGGGTACAAAGGGGAAAGAGAAATAAAATGGAATGAAAAGATAATAGAAAAAGATTTACAGGGGTTTAAAATTAATTTGAAAGTATCAAAAAGAATTAAAAAAGAATGAAAAGGGATTACGAAGGGAATGAAAACGAAATATGATTGAAATAAAAAAAAATTAATGACAAGAACAAAGGGAAATAAACGGGAATGAACATTGAATGAAAAGGGAATGAGAAGGTGATCCCAGGGGATAATGATATTGAATTGTTTCTAGGTGAGCGTGGACCCTGCCAAGGGCGCTCGTGTCAGTGGGGTGCCATGTGTGTGGAGCGCGGCGGCGCGGCGCGCTGTGAGTGCCCGCAGTGCCCGGCGGAGTTCGACCCCGTGTGCGGCTCGGACGGTATCTCCTACGGCAACGAGTGCAAGCTACGCCACGAGGCCTGCAAGTACAAGCGCGAGGTCACTGTGCTTTACAAGGGACCGTGCAGTGAGTACTACTACCCGTACATATTTTCACCTAAATAATACGCCGCAATACCGCCTGACTTATTTAGTTCGCAATGCTTCAATTTCATTCACATTTTATGACTATCAAGTCGACTATCAACGTCACTTCGAATAATTGTTGATACTTGAACGGTCCTCGTTAAATACCAATTCTCGGCTCATTTTAGCTTTTAATCCAATTTTTTAGCCGGTATGAATAATATTACTGCTTTGCTTGGCAGCCACTTGGTGGGATAATTTTTAAAAATAACGAATTTTTTTGAACAATTATCTTAGGTGTTTCTTGGTATTTATCTATTAATTGGATATGTAAGTAATTAAGCAAATTATCATGTAATGTTAATTAATTAAACAAATTGTATTTATGTATATAGTGGTTGAATGGGAGGGATGGTCGGCAATGGGCTATTTTGAACTTTCTCCGAATTAACCTATAAACGAATAAAACCATAGAAACCTAATCAATGAGCAAATGGACTGCCGTTCGTTTCGCCCCATTTTGTTTCCGATTTGGAGCCTTCAAGCAGGACCTTCCGTTAAGCTTCATGGCACTTAGCTATTTATTTATATGTATTTATGTAATACCTACAACCTCAACATATTTTTTTGTTATATAATTTTGATGATGGGAGTCCAGAGACGATTGTCTCTATAGTTTTCTTAAAATTACCTATTAGTTAAATTATCTTTATGCAGTCTGCATTTTGCACAATACCGATAATATTGATAATGACTACTCCATTCCGTGGATATCTTAAAGGATCTTTAGACATAACAATAATTTTATATTATTCCTGTAATGTTTATAAAGTGAACATTTAAGTTAGATGGAGATAAAACTGATCAAAAGAATTATTTAGCAAAGCCAAAAAATCGCTTAGCGACTAATCGCTCAAACAATACCGACACCACGGCTGATGGTCCAGTATCCGCATATCCACGCAGCGGCAGCCGCCAGCACATTAAGAGGAACACAACACATTTTCCGTTTGATTGATCAACCTTAATTGCTCTGTAACAGATGGGTGCGAGAACAAAAAGTGCGAACATTATGCCGTTTGCGAGAGCGACGGAGCTTCCGAGGCCAAGTGCTCTTGCCCGCAGAGATGCGAAGAGGGAACTGTGAGTATTCATTTTTCGTTTACTAAATGGTTATTATAAAGGTTACGTTATAATATTATGTGTTACCAGAGCGATCATAGTGATATGATCAAGGCTGCTAGTACAACGTTCAACAAACTCATTTATTCACTAATTTATCTCAATTAAATATGTATACTTGTATATCGTATTGTAATTTTTTTGTGTACAGTGCCAGGGAATATTTCGCCCTATTCCTGTGTCAACTGTGGTTAGAGGTGCATAAATGTGGAGATAATCTTCACTGCACAGTGAGCGGGCTGCCTATTGCTACTGTAGGAATTTTATTTAATTTATTTCAAAGAATAAGGAACTCCAGTCCATTTTTTTGTATTAATGTTGACATCCTAACTTAATTATCTGTTTAAAAATAAAAAAATTAATGTTCTTTTTCATGGTAAAATAATTTTTAAAGTTTAATTTTTTTAAAGCCCACCAAAACGCACAAAATCTATAGCTTGTTGGGTGTGACGTCACACGAGCAGTCGGATTAGCGGTTCAATAGGCGGTAATCAATATTGTATGGATTTCATACAAAACTTCGAGAACTTTATACTCAAATTTAACTGCTTTTAATTGAATGAAACATTGTAGAATATCAGCATCTCGTTACTATTTTATGTGCATTGTACCAAAGTGCAAAAATACATTCATATCCCCAACTGATTAACAATTTATCAGCGTTCGAAGAAAGTCCATAGCTCACATTTAATCCAACTTTTTTAAAACCTAAACTGTAAGAGTAGGCCATAACCTAACATGTTGGTAACAGAAATTATGATACCGCCGCATATCTGATATATCAATACCGGGTCCACAGATATTAGCTTTCTGACCGTTACGAGATATTTAACGATATTTCGTTATTCATATTTATTGAATAATGATTTGGTACGTGATAATAATAATAATAATATTTTGATGATTTTTATAGCGCCATTTTGGCGAAAATCACATAAACGACGCTATACAAATGTTTTTTTTCCTAATGCTCTTTTTTCATTATTGAAATTTAGTACAATTTAATTCGTTGCAATATTATACTTCTTTTTTAAGCAATGCTTGTGTAGAGAAGCGGAGTGTACATATTGCGTTAATATTTAATATATAGCATAACGGTACTAGTGGTATATTATGTGGTATATAGATAGTCTATCATATCGATAATAAGTGCTGGCGTTACTGACCGTGCTCGATTCATTCGATATTCATCGTTATCTAATATTTATAAATCTTTGGTATCGCTGATATGTTAATAAAAAATTATTCCTTCGGTGTCAACAATGAAAAAAACTATAAAAATTTACTAAAAATGACAAAATATTACGAAATTTTAAACCGTTATGTCCCACACACTATTAGGTCTACAGGAACCATTATGATTTCAAATTGTACGAAAATTTTGTCTACTTAAAAGAGTATTAAATGATTTATCCCGAAAGATTAGCTTTTTGGGCTTCAAAATCGACAAAAACTGAAGAGGGGTCAAAAAAATATATTTTTTTTAATCTCGACTACAAATTCGGAGGTAATGGGTTTAAATCCCAGCGTGCGCATGTAAATTTGATTTTATTAATCTGCGTCGTCTTACAATTAATTCGTTAAAAATAATATATATAGTATATTTATGGTGCGTTCCAAAGTGAAATATGTTTGAAATGGCTTTAGCCGTGTTTAGTGCTTGATCTGAATAGCTCGGTACTTCTCCGCCTTCCTCTTCCCCATCGCCTTCCCCTCCCCATACCTTTTACCCTTACGACATACCCCAATAAGGGATATCATAGTCCCATTGGCTTCGGACAGTTGTGACTCTTGTGCGGTATTCGCATAAAAAAATAGGAGTGTCAGGATAATTTATAATACGAAAGTAAATGGCAGAAGACTTAATAAATCAAAGCAAAAATGATATGAACGATGAATAACATAATACCGATAGACTAACATGTCAATATTAGAACAGGTGTGATACAAAACTATTCCATCCTCGAGATTTCTTAGCACACGGCTAGAAATTTTTGGATGCGATTTTAACGTTTAATGCTTTGAATTATGTATGAAAAGCAAATCAGAATCGCTTGCGTTAATAACCTCTATCAGTTTTCTGCGCATGCGCAGAAAACTGACCCATGCACATCTGCGGACTTCACAAACAGTCCGCGACAGCAGTAGACAGGTATTAACTTGAATAAATTGAATATGGTTGAAACAATGACGTAGCTTTAATGGCTTGAAATAAAAATAAATATATTATGCATTGTAAGAAATAATAGGTTTGAGGATCATTAGAAATCCTCCGCTTCCAGAATAATTGAAGAAATAATCACCAAAGTGCCAATGGCATTTTTGTAGTATGGAAGGAGTATAAATTATTACGTAGACAAATTCGTTAAAATATTTATGAATTTTCAAGCAAAAACTCTCAAGTAGTCGCAATAAACAAACATAATGATTTTACGAGCGAAGTGAACACTGTAAACAGCGAAATTATAAGCCATAAGCATGATAAACAGCGGTCAAAAACCTTATCTAATTATAGTTGGGCTCAAAAACTGCACGTGTGACGTCAGAAGCAGTGGTACAAACAGAACATGGGATTTTGATTGTACAGTTTTTAGTTCACTTTTATATAACGATTTAGATACAATAAAAGTTATATATTCAGAATCGGCATTTGCTGATCTAAACAAATATATATATATTAATTGATAAACTAAAGTTCTTAAAAACTTAAGACAAGATTTTTGTGCATAGCGCAAAGGGTAACAATTATTATTTTTATAAACAATAATTATTAATCTAAAATGTAGACATAATTTGTCTCGACGCCATCTATTTGAGGGATTTAGCCGTTACAAGCCTTTCTCATACTAATAAAGTTAGTTGTTTACAGGTGAAAATATAATAAAAACAGTAATTATTGAATGAAACACTAGTATATATTGATTAACTTGGCGGGTTTGCGATAAGCCGACGTAGCTCAACGGTAGAGCATCTGACCGGACATTAGAAGGTGCGGGTTCGAGTCCTGCCGGCGACATTTATCTTTGCTCGGAAGGTTTTTTCAATTTGGATGAGTGTTTTAGATTAATAATTATTGTTTATAAAAATAATAATTGTTACCCTTTGCACTATGCACAAAAATCTTTTCTTAAGTTTTAAAGAACTTTAGTTTATCAATTAATAAATATTTGACAAGTCAAAGCAATTTTCACCAATAAAATGTAGGCATAATTTGTCTCGACGCCATCTATTTGAGGGATTTAGCCGTTACAAGCCTTTCTCATACTAATAAAGTTGGTTGTTTACAGGTGAAAATATAATAAAAACAGTAATTATTGAATGAAACACTAGTATATATTGATTAACTTGGCGGAGTTTGCGATAAGCCGACGTAGCTCAACAGTAGAGCATCTGACCGGACATTAGAAGGGTGCGGGTTCAGGAGTCCTGCCGGCGACATTTATCTTTGCTCGGAGGTTTTTCAATTTGGATGAGTGTTTTAGATTAATAATTATTGTTTATAAAGTAATAATTGTTACCCTTTGCGCTATGCACAAAAATCTTGTCTTAAGTTTTTAAGAACTTTTAGTTTATCAATTAATAAATGTTGACAAGTCAAATGATTTTACCAATAAAATGTAGACATGTTGTCTCAACATACATCTGTTGATTTAACCGTTACAAGCCTCTCTCATACTAATAAAGTTGGTTGTTTACAGGTGAAATATAATAAAAACAGTAATTATTGAATGAAACACTAGTATATATTGATTAACTGGCGGGTTTGCGATAAGCCGACGTAGCTCAACGGTAGAGCATCTGACCGGACATTAGAAGGGTGCGGGTTCGAGTCCTGCCGGCGACATTTATCTTTGCTCGGAAGGTTTTTTCAATTTTGATGAGTGTTTTAGATTAATAATTATTGTTTATAAAAATAATAAATATATATATTTTTAAAGCCATTATATTTTTCACTGGAGTTCTTTATTGTCAACTGTGTTTTGTGTGCTAGCGGCACTCAAATATAAGATTGCTGATAGCAAATATAATACACTCAAATATAAGATTGCTGATAGCAATCTTATATTTGAGGCCGCTCACTAAGGTAATGGAGGGTATAAGATGGAGTTTGGTTGGAGACGGAGGGGGTCGGTGCTGGAGGTCCAGCGGCCGAGGTTGGAGATGGAATGATTCGAGCTCGATTCTTATTCGAAGTAAAATGTTTTGGATAAATCTATTATTTGTTTTCGGAGTGGAGGAATTTTCGAGACCGTGTTATTTATGCTATTCCTGATGAACCGGGGACTTTTGGTAAATCGTCAGAGCAATTCATTCTGAAATGTTTCTAGCCTTGTTGTATTTGAAATAGCCCATATGGGTGATTATATGTGTTTGTATTTTAAAACGCTTACGAGGTATTATAATTTCACTTTGTGGTTTTACCTCATATTAAATAATACAAACACTTTGTTATAAATCACGAATATACGAATAGACAACTGAAATTTTTACACATAATACTTTTCTATTGTTTTCTCCCTATAATATTTTGTTCTCTTTTCTCTCTCTTTTGTATTATCTCTATTTCACACTATTGCATTCTGTAACTATATATAACCGATAATTCTGTATTATTTTCTAGTTATTATATTTTCCCTGCTGAAGTTTGAGCTAAGCGAAACTGGTTGGCGAAAAATAAAATGTATTCGTGGTTTATAGCAAAGTATTTGTTTTATTTAATATAATTTTATTTGCTCATCTCTATTCTATACACCATAACATATTTGGTAGATCGTATTTGCGTACTTCACAATCATTGGATATAAAGTCTCGAAATGCCAATTTTGTTAATTTGAATGTGGGTATTATCGTGTACCGCCGAGGCCATCCTTGTCTATTCTGAATCAATTGACTTAATCGAAGCACGCTTTTGAAGTTTGATAAACGATCATAACATTGATAATGTATGGTTGTAAATTGAACGACATCTTAATAATATGGTTATTCTACACCTCCAACATGATACGACACACATAAGATGGAGTGCGTACACACTTATTGGTAACGGAGCCTCACTAGCGGCAACCCATAAATTAATAATCCCCAAGTCACGAACAAACATCGAAGGCAAGATAATCACTTCCCACAGCTTGTAGATAATGTTTCCCGATAATTCCCGCATTAGACAGTCAATACGTTCATTATTCGATTTAATTATCAATTAGAAGTAACTATTATTATATTACACAATTACAGTTCAATAAGGAGCAGGTACTAATCGGGGATAAGTCAAGGCGTAATCAAAATAAACCAGTCGCGAATAGGCGCTAATCCTGGTTCGGCGATGCAGCATTCATGAACGAGGTTTCGAGCACTTGCAGGCTGAGAATACTTGGCGAGGTGTCTGCCGGTTAACAGACGAATGAGAGCTGCATTAATTATTGTATGCCCCCGCCAAAGACTAATAGCATCAACACAGCTATAGCGTAAATTAAACTTTCCAGGGGTTGTAAACCTCACTTCAGTTCGAAATTAATACTGCCAACTGGAAGATTCAGTTATAAGCGAGCGGGATAAATGAATACAAGTATTTACAATAATTTATTCACATTTTCTCTGCCTACGATAAACTTGATTGAAATTTTTCTTCTTGGCATTTCGTTAAATATGCGTGTATTGCTGATATAGAATATAAAGCTCATAATAATAATAATCGGATGATTTGTATAGCGCCGTTTTTATTAAAAATTACCTCAAGGGCGCTGTGAGTCCTAATTAAATTAATAATTTCTTCAATAGATGTAAAGATACAAAAAATAACAAAATAATAATAAAAAAAACTCAAATAAATTTTAATATAAACTTAATTCATTTACATTAATAAATTTTTATTCGACACATCTACAAATAAATGAAGAATTTTAAACAATCCCTCTCAATGGCGTTTAATTTTGTATACGAGTATAACAAACTTTTCTGCACTCTAAAATATGGTTGAAAATATGGTTTTGAAAATGAAAAATTATATTAATATTTTGGAAACAAGTAAATCCTTTTGACAAAAATAAAGCTTTAAAATTTTTACTTGCAACACAACTGGTTTACAATTAGATAAATTTGGAATTTTCGAAATTAGAAAAAGAGTTAATAGTCAATTAAATATTATTAATAAATAGCTATCTCTTACATTTATTTTCACATTAATTAGTAATTTATTATTATTTAAAATAAAATTTCTTCAAAAGATTAGTATTCACTCTGTTGCGTCATTATTAAAAAATTAATTAAAAATATACTTTGTATTCACTACTTCATTAATATACATAGATTTCGAAAGCTTTGCTATCTTCATCAGGAATATATAGATTAAATTATAATTATTTAAATTTTTTTTCAATTATTTTCATATTTTTACGTAATAACTTACCCACTATCATCACTTATTATTAATTTTTGTAAATGTTTGTAAATTTTCTTTTCTATACTTGACATTATTTTTTAGTATACCGCGTATCCTGAATAGGGAAGCTTTACTCCCAAAACATCTTGATATATATATTGTAAGAAGGGGAATGTAATGGTAGGCAGTTAATGCACGTTGGAGCGATATTGTAATAGCACAGAGACTGGTTAACTCATTTCAAGGTCAGAAGTGGGGCTGATCTCAGGGTTCCGCCAGGTTAGCTCAGTTGGTAAGGGCATCACAGCTCTAGTCTCAAAGTCGCAGATCGGCGAAGCCTCATATCGGAAAAGGTACTTAACTACCAATGAAATGATGCGTGCTTTACAGACAGGGTTTACTTTACAGGGATAACATTTACAGGTAATTCATACGGGGTTCAAAACAAGTGGCAGTACCTAACCTAATCTGAATCTCGATAATCTCTCTCTCTGGTGAATCTCAAATCGGGCAAGTTATTCAAAGGGAACAGTTACTGCAGCACATAAAGGAGGGTTGAACATACTGCTTACATGAGTTGGTCAGCGATTGGTGTCACGTTCCTTCAGCGTAAAAAGTGTGATGTCGAGGTACTCTGGATCTCACACGTACAACGTCAGGCAGGACACAGCGAGTTAATGCACTGGTCACTGGCTTTAATATTTAGGCTTATACAAAGACAACGAGTTTACAATGTACTGATGCAATAGCGGCAAGATGACGCCAGAAACTACGCAGGGGGGGGCGCTCGCCCGAAGGGCACGCCATACCACCTCACTGCTCGGCTGCCGAAATCTGAGTGAGTATAAGATGGCGGGTCGCCTTCGTAGTCGCGGGGCCCTCGTGTGTCAAGTCACGTAGGCCGCTTACAAAGTGGCACCGTTGTGTCAAATACCAGGATCACTCCTGGCGTATCTTCGAGAAAGTTCTAGTAACTTCCTTTAAATGGCTAGATTCTAGTATTAAATTGTAGCTGACATATATTAAATAATGACAATATATTAAACAGCCGTGGAAACAAAATACTTCTTATTAATTCTGTAAATTAATAATTGTCTCGTTGATCTACTTATAGCTGAGGAAGTCGTCTTTCCGGAAATAAATTAGCCTCAATACAATGGTGACCGTATAACATGACTTCGTGAAACTAGACATACTCCACAGGACGCCCCCGGGAACTTCGTAAGGTATTTAGGTTCCTGAATCTAGAAATTGGTTCATATTCGCTGTTGTAAAAGCAAATCTCGTGCTTCCCCACATCAATGCTTCCGAATTCCAAGTAATTATTAACAAGAATATTCCACAGAATCGATGGAATATTGGAACACATTGCAGGGTAATTAAGCTAAGTCTTGTCAAAAGGGGAAGCTGTGCGACCGAACCTACCCCCGGAGATTCGACTCAATTTGGTGGATTCAATAACGTTTGCTCCTTCGACAATTCATTGGGTAGGTAGTACCTATTGATTCCCGCCTATTGAGGCATTCAATGGCTTGTCGCAAGGTAGTTCTCATTTATTAGTTATTATACTCCCCGAAAACAGTTCGGCGGGTTGGTATTGAAACGCGGACTGAATTGATAATTTACTTTCGCCGAAATTAAGACGCGTTGAAAACAATTCTCCACTTGATTTCGCGCGGAATCAAATTCATCGCCTTCAATAAATTCCTTTGAAGAGCGAAGTTTTTTTAATGTTTTTTTGTTAAACGGAAATCACGTCGAAATAAAATTTCACAATGTTAATGCTTCTACTGCCTATTTAAGTGACTTCAATATTGACTTTTGTTTTTATTCCAGCAGGACTGAGTTAAGTATATTTTGTGCAAATACCTAATCTGCTAAATATAATCCCTGATTTTCTTTTACATAAACCTGAAAATTTGATAAAGTGTCACAATATAACTCTCAAACAGTAAAATTTAGGGCGGCCTTCTCAGCACAGGCAGATGTATAAAATAAATATCACACAGGAACAACTAAGATAGGAAAACCCTAGAATAAACTCATTATCGCTCAGTATTCACCAACCATTTATTATATAAAATCATCTTTACTATAAAAACAACTGTAACCCATCTTGATGATTGATATATAAAGTAATATTATGAATAAATTCAAAAGTACCATATAAGTCAAGTGCCATAAAATAATGCTATAACAATACTGAAAAATACAATCTAAGTAAAATCATGATTTGTTACCCCTGATACACAAAATTGTGTATAAGCCATAGTTTAAGAATTAATTGTACCAATCTGAAGATAGCCGTCGTAGGCTGAAACCGGTTACGGTCAAAATAGGAAATCCAAGAAAAGTTTCTTATTGGAAAATAATAAATAATTAGTGAAAATAAGCTTTCAATAATATGTAAACATGAATAGAAAAACAAATTGAAAACAGGAAAGAAGGGAAGAGAGATACGCACGGTAATGCGGTAAAATATCAAAAGACCTTTTCATTTAAAAAAGCTTTTAATAATATGTAGACATCATAGAAAAACATATTGAAAAAAGGAAAGAAAGGAAGGGAGATACGCACGGCAATGCGGCAAAATATCAAAAGACCTTTGCATTTAAAAAAGCTTTTAATAATATGTAGACATGCATAGAAAAACATATTGAAAAAAGGAAAGAAAGGAAGGGAGATACGCACGTCAATGAGGCAAAATATCAAAAGACCTTTTGCATTTAAAAAAGCTTTTAATAATATGTAGACATACATATAATAACAAATTGAAAAAAGGAAAGAAGGGAAGGGAGATACGCACGGCAATGCGGCAAAATATCAAATGACCTTTGCATTTAAAAAGCTTAATAATATGTAATAGAAAAACATATTGAAAAAGGAAAGAAAGGAAGGGAGAGATACGCACGGCAATGCGGCAAAATATCAAAAGACCTTTGCATTTAAAAAAGCTTTTAATAATATGTATAGAAAAACATATTGAAAAAAGGAAAGAAAGGAAGGGAGATACGCACGGCAATGCGGCAAAATATCAAAAGACCTTTGCATTTAAAAAAGCTTTTAATAATATGTAGACATGCATAGAAAAACATATTGAAAAAAGGAAAGAAAGGAAGGGAGATACGCACGGTAATGCGGCAAAATATCAAAAGACCTTTGCATATCTGGGACCGAAAATACTTCATAAAATTCCCCCAAAAACAAGCATCGAAACCTGCAAAACGTCACACATCGGTCCAATAATAACCAAATGACTAATTGGCTGGGGGGAGGGGCGTCTAAAAAATTGTTAAATGGTGTTACTTAAAATTATTTTTACCTATTAACAGCACACTTATATTATGTTTTAGTTGTTAACCTCAAGATATGGATTAAGTTAGGTTAGGTTTAGTTGAATTGCTTAAGTTAGGTTGGACTAGGTAAGGTTAGGTTTGGTCAGGTTGAATAAAATGTACGGGTAACTTAAATTAAAAATAATATATATTATGAACATATTAAATCGTAGTTCTCAAATTATGATTTAAATTATGTAATAATGAAGAGAAAATAATTCAAGTATCAATTTGCAAGCATAAAAATATTAATTTGTAATTTCTTCAAAATATTGGTATCCAGTTTGTGGCGTCATTATTAATAAATGATTTAAAAATTACTTTGTAATTATCACTTTATTAATACATGCAAATTAACATGCATCGAAAGCGAAGCTTTCCTCATCGGGAATATATCTACTGAATAAATTATAATATCAACTTGACAAAACATAGTGGCACTTGGACACTATATTTGGAAGTTTTATTTACTACGTATTTTATTTATATCGACGCAACCGTGCCATTCACTAGCGTTCTTAAAAGTAAAAAGTTTTAAGAACGCTAGTGAATGGCACGGTTGTGTCGAAACCGGTAGCGAAATTAATAAATCGAAAATAGCAAAAGTACATTGTAAATAAAACTTCCAAGCAAAATGTCTTGAAATTGCTATATAGTGAATGCCGAAAAAATACAAGCACTTGGACACATTTGAATTATTTCCAGTTGTTTAAATATTCTCATTAGTTGTTATATGGTATTACGTACTTTCTACAACGCTATTTCATCTATAGATGTATCTACGTACCTAACGCTAAAAAAAATTACACATATAATATATGCATTAAAGTCGATCTCCTTCAACGATTTTCTGGAATGCAATCGTCTCTTCATGATTTCAAATTATTATTTCAATGAAATCAAGATGACTTCATTATACCTAACCATGCTGTGCAAACTATTCGTACCTTTACCTAGAATTTATCGACGCAATATTTTACTGCACTGATGGACTTACTCATAGATGCAGTTGAAACAAGTTTGCTGAACAGTTAATATGCAGCGGTTTTGGACAAAGTTTGTTTTCCTTCCAAGTACACTACCTAAATAGCGCAACGTTTATTCGGATAATATGTTCCATACAACATTTCGAGCTTGTCGAAAATAATTTAAATCTATACTCGATGAATTTATTAGTACCTACCCGGCTTCACACAAGTTTTGACTCATTTTCCTATTTTTTGTCTCGATCAAGTTATTTTTATCAACCAGTAAAACAAATATTCATCTAACAACATGACATCCTTTATGTGTAATTTATTATTACTCTACATTAAACTAAAAATGCATATCACACTTAAAAAAAGTTAATTTAAAAAAAACAAAAATTAATTTACTTTATGGATTCTTTTATAATCCTTTATCTATCTAGGGCTTATAACAATATCCTAGGAATTGTATAATACCCTTCATCTTTTTTTATCTAACTAGTACTGCAGCGTGTTGGCATTATTACTATTACCATCTCATGGTTTGATTTACTTGACTGAATTTATGTTACATTATTTGTGCTCTTTGGGTAAGGACCTTAACTGGATTAAAACCTTACCCGAGGAAAGAAAAAAGGACAAACATTTGGTTATAAACAATATATTGAAATTACTTTTTGTGCTTAGTGAATAAAATATATTTTACATGTTATTAACTATTTTCTGCATCGTCTTCGGGCTGTATCCCCGAGTTTCATCGTCGGCTTATAAAGCTGAGTGATACATAACTCAATCTTATCAATATTACTGAATCATTTTTTTTTCTTAATACTCAATTTAAAATGCTTTTTTTTCTCATAGCGCCAACCAGTACCTGTAAAACCCACATACGTAATCTCTTTATACTTAAGTATTATATTTTTCTAGATATATTATATTACCATACTATGTCAATACTACTTTTTTCCTTCAATTTTTGTAAAATAGCATGTAATATAAACTAAACTTCTCAATTTGAGTGTCCTAAAACGGGATTTGTTCCCAGTTGGGCAGTAAAAGCTTTCTTAAATGTTTATATAACCATAGTTTTTTTTACTTTTATATAAATGAACATCAAGCCCCATTGATAAAAGCGGACGAAGAGACCAATAGAAGTAAGCCTAATTTTGCCTTACTTCTGGTTAATTTTTTTTTTGCCTTGTATACCTTTCTTGAACAGATTCATGGGTCTGTTTGGTCCCAGGAATCGAAAGACCGTATGTAAAAAAAAAAAAACAGTGAAAGCTTTAATTTTTCTAGATTACATTTACATAGAATTTTTTGATGTGATGTTGAGAACATAATAATTGACAAACTCATTTCCAGGAATACGGTGAGGTATGCGGCTCCGACTCGCAGACCTACCAGAGCGAGTGTCAACTGCGCACCAAAGCCTGCAGCGACCAAACACACCTCGACGTCCTTTACAAAGGAGATTGTGGTAAGGCATTTTTGTAGCACACATAATGCGCTTTGCTCAACGTTCAGCGATAACTCTATCAAACTCCGTGTCTCATCATCTCTCTCTCATCTCTCTTCACATGGAAATAGAGCAATTAAATTGTCTCTACAGACGAATGTATTCATGCAATTTGATTTTGTCTGTTATGAGCCTCTTCCATCTGTTCCACTAAAAGTTAGAACCTTTTTTGAAAATTTAATGTAAATCAAATTTAATAATAGTATTATTAATTTGTACAAGTATTTTTAGTTTTCATTATTGTGACACCTGTTTCAGCGTTCAAGGCCATTTTCAAACTCTAGTTAATTCAAACACTGTGATGAATTATTTATATGATTTTAATGAGGGGGGGGGAGTAATTAAATTTTTTACATTAGACTAAAACAGTAATGTAATTAAATAATTAAAAATGTATTTTATTTACACACTTTTATAAAAATAAATAAATATCTCTACATGTTTCGGCAGCAATGCTGTCATCCTCGGGAATATATGAATACTAAAAAATAATTTCAAGTATAGACAAATGATTAAAATTAGAACAATAATTTAAGAATATACAAATTATAAACATAAACAAAAGTTAATTAAAGTAGGTAATCAAAAATGCTATTAAAAAATAACTATAAAACATTGAATAACAAATTCGTATTAGAAATAAAAAAAATAAATTATTATTAATATTAATATGAAAATAAACTTAGAGATAGCTATTTAAAAAAATATATTTGATTATTTATAAAATTTAATTCGCTATTAATACTTTTTCTTATTTCTAATGAAAAGCTTATAGTTTAATAAAAATCATCAGATTTCGTTCCATGCTTAGATTAGTTAACGTACCTCTATCA
The DNA here is from genome assembly GCA_022606495.2 of Halesus radiatus. Classification (NCBI taxonomy): domain Eukaryota; kingdom Metazoa; phylum Arthropoda; class Insecta; order Trichoptera; family Limnephilidae; genus Halesus; species Halesus radiatus. Next base: position 63,179 of record JAHDVE020006246.1, read on the forward strand.
AATAATAATTTTAACAAAGAATTAAATATAATTAAACAGATTGCAATAAATAACGGTTATAGTACTGAATTAATAAATAATGTATTAAAGAAAAAGTTTAAGAAAAAAAGTTTTTATTTTATTATTCTGTATTTCCCGATGAGGAAAGCATCGCTTTAGAAACACATTGATATGTATATATTAATAAAGCGGTTATTACAAAGTAATCTTTATTAATTTAGTAATGATACATATATTTGTAATTAATGTAATAATCTGTAATCATTCAATTGTTATTATCCCGTGGACAAACTACTTAATTGTCGTTTAATGGGATAATGTATCTGGGGAACAAAAAAAAACAAAATAAAATTGATTTAACCTTTAATATAAGAATTTGGTCACATTGATACATCACTACTTTTAAGGCTCATTCATATAAGTTGTTTTTTTACCGTTCTAAAGATCGGTATCATAATATAGAGTAACACGGATCACTCATATCTGTTTTATTGTTTTTCAATGATAGACGAATTAAAATGATACCATTACAATACTTCGTCTTTACAGGTTAGGTTTTTCGAGTGTTTCTATTATCTACAAGACGTGAAATGCTTATCGTTGTCACAAAAACAGATTTTCGTTTCAGTGTCACATGCTCAATTGTGCTATGTTATGTCACAATAACAGATTTACGTTTCAGTGTCACATGCTCAATTGTGCTATGTTATGTCACAAAAACAGATTTACGTTTCAGTGTCACATGCTCAATTGTGCTATGTTATGTCACAAAAACAGATTTACGTTTCAGTGTCACATGCTCAATTGTGCTATGTTATGTCACAAAAACAGATTTACGTTTCAGTGTCACATGCTCAATTGTGCTATGTTATGTCACAAAAACAGATTTACGTTTCAGTGTTACATGCTCAGCACAATTGAGCATGTAACACTGAAACGTAAATCTGTTTTTGTAAATACGTTATGTCACAAAAACAGTTTGTTTTGTAAAGTTGGTATCTTAGTTCATTGTGTATTGATTCCGAAATATAAAAACCGCAAAAACAAAGCAGTTTTTCTGATCGACTAATTTTCAGTATCACTAGGAAAGCAATTATGAAGGAATGAATTGACGACCTAATTTAATAATAAGCGAGTTTACGATGTATAAATTATCATCTACCAAGAACCTCCGTGCGATGTTTGATTGTGCAAACTTGTCACGTTATCTCCCAAACAGTAATATTTATCGTTACGTACCCCTTGTCCACGTCCCCACAGCGGCCCCGTAGTGTGTTGTCACGCCGGACCCTTCCGGCCCGTGACACCGGTAGAATGGATGTATTGTGCAGTCCCAATACGAATTGTCTCCCAGTTTTCACAGGAATAAATATTTTATCCGGCTGTTCATCCGCTGCGAACGTTTTTTCCAACTGGCCGGTATTCTGTTCCCGTACTCAATTTTTATTGTCCTGCAAATGTATTTCATTTTTGAGTATTTTTTAAAATATTTCGCTTTCGCGTGACGATTCAGACTGTTTGCTCTACCGGAAAAGAATTTTCATTCAGAAACTGCTCAGTTAATGTCGCTGACAATTTAAAAAGGCTTTTCTCCCCCTTTCCGCTGATTGAGAGTTATTGTTTTGATTCAAAATTTCCACGCGTTATTAATCATTTAAATGTTTGCTGTAAAGAAGGTAAGACCAAACCCGCCGACAAAAATGTCGTTAAAATTGATTAAAATCGAACATTACGTTATTATTCAAGGTGATATATGAGTTATTCACAAATAATATCGTTTCAACGCGATGAGGCGTAACAAAATTACACATTTTCTATTGTTACAATGAATGGATTGACTTTTATTTTTAATATTGCAAACGTTATTAAAACACTTTGGTGTTTTTTTTCTAAAATATTAGATTCCATTGTCATTTAGGAGATTTACAATGAAACATCTAACTTATTAATCAGTTAAAGAATACTTCAAAATTATCAAATAAAACTTTCAGGCGCTTGCAAAGACGTTCAGTGTAAATTCGGCGCCCGCTGCTCCGCCGGGGAGTGCATTTGCCCGCAGGAATGTTCCTCCACGGATGCCGAGCCCGTGTGCGCTAACACCATGGTGACTTACGGCAGTGAATGCGAGCTGCAGAAGGCGGCGTGTGAGGCCAAACCCGGTAGCCCTGCTCTGTCGGTCATCTTTTACGGAGACTGCAGGGAGAGATTCGCTGTTGTGGGGGGAGTAGGAATCAGTAAGTATAAAAAAAATTAGATGTATTCTTGTAATCGAAAGTTTTGTGATCAAATCATTATGTGATACCCAATCACCTTTTAATGTAAAAATATTAATTGCAGCAACTCAACAACCCATCTCATTCAACACCGCTTTTGAGAATGAGATAGCTCATGGCCCGACTGAACATCCAGAGAAAAGCTGGACCAGCCCCGAAAAGGAAGCCTGCAAAGACATCCACTGCGACTATGAAGCTACTTGCGAACTGGGACCAGACAACTTCCCAAGATGCTCTTGCCTATTTGACTGTGCATCCGTCGCAAGCAAAGGAACAACCAAACCGGTTTGCGCTTCAGATTTGAGGATTTATCCTTCAATGTGCGCAATGAAGCTGGAAGCTTGTCAGAGACAGGAGGAACTAAGGCTGAGGCCTCTAGAGCTATGTCAGGGACTAGAGGTGAAGCCTTGCAATGGAGAAACGCCTCTTGTAGACCTACTTACCGGACTTGATCTGGATTGTGGAAATGGACCGAGGAGGAAGGACTGTCCATCGGGGAGCTATTGTCACCAAACCACAAAAGTTGCAAGATGTTGCAAGAAAGGTACGTTTGCTCTTTTATAAAGTGTTATCTTCTCGATTGTTATTTAACGTTTGTAATTTATTGGTGTCAGTTTCGTTCTTACTCACGTGTAATATATATTTTAACTAGATAAAGTTCAAGAAGAGAAGAAAGGCTGCGAAGACTCCTGGTTCGGCTGCTGCCCCGATAGCGCTACAGCCGCGCAGGGCCCCGAGGCTGCGGGGTGTCCTAGCCAGTGCCTTTGCAACAAACTGGGCTCCTTCTCTGAGACGTGCAGTCCGGAGAGTCAGCAGTGCGAGTGCCGGCCTGGCGTGGGCGGACTTAAGTGCGACCGCTGCGAGCCAGGCTACTGGGGACTACCGAAGATATCAGCTGGACATCAGGGATGCATACGTTAGTTGTTGTTGTTGTTTTTTTTTGAAAACCTAATTAATATTTTAAATGAAAAATGTTTTTGTTTTAAGCCACTTTATTTTCATATATATTTCTGCATTCGACCGGTTTCGGTTGGACTCAACCTTCTTCAGGAATGTACACATACTTCTAGGGGGTGTATGCGTAAGAAGAATGCGCGGTATTAAACACATTTTTTTCTAAATCGATGAATTGTCAGTACATAATGCTATAAATTAAGTTGAGGTATATATGTGAATGCATTGTGTCTGTACATTATTTTTTGCCAATGCCACAAATTGTATCATCAGAACAATTTGGGAGGCGGGTAAGGGTACCGCCGCCCCGGGAACCATTCGTTGAATAACCAACGTCTCTGTCTCAGATCGCCTTAAGTGGTTTGCTACGTTTGGTGACTTAGTGAGAGTACCCGGTTTCATAAGATGAGGTTTATTTATGTCTTGGCGATCCAGTCCACTACTAACTGCGTGGTGGACTAGATCGGGAGAGGCTGATTGAGGGAGATTAATTGAATTCTCCAGCAGGATTCTCTCGACCCATTTCCTTGTACCATAGTGGGACGGATGGGTTAATACATCCCACACTTGGACACACTGACCCTTAGTGGAGTTAACGCTTTTTTTAAAGCAGTCTTTGAATATTGTTGATGCGGGCGGCTCGCTTGAATCTTTGCACCAAATACTCAATCTTCCCATGGAAGTAATTTTTATGTTATGTTTTTTTCCACAGTGTGTGTTTTACAGCGATGTGTTCCCATGTTTGAATGATTTAATTTTATTCCATTTTAGCTTGTGGCTGTTCAATGTTTGGTTCAGTGAGGGAGGACTGCGAACAGATGACAGGAAGATGCGTGTGTAAACCCGGCATTCAAGGCCAAAAGTGTACTATTTGTACTAGCCATGACAAGATCCTTGGTCCTAATGGATGCTTCTCACGTAAGTAAAATTCACCAATGACGCTTATCTCTCCTGCTCTTTAAATTTAAATATTCTTCGTTTGACATGGCGAATGTACACAATCAGATTATCGTTAATAATATATGTGGCTTAGGTACGCCCCCGACATTTAATTCCGTCTTTTGATAGTGATATTTCATTTATTTCTGAGAACCGTTGAGCGTTCGGGTTATCATGTTGTAATTTCAGTTAAATCCAAGACTTTACTGGATTTTTGAAAAATGTTTTTTTTAGCTGATGTCGTCCACTTACCTCCAACAAGTTGCAAGGACTTAAACTGCTATTTCGGAGCCGTTTGCGTGGAGCGCGGAGGCCTCGCAGTGTGCGAGTGCGCTGCCACTCAGTGCCCTCCGGAGTCCATGGATACCCTCATGGTCTGCGGTAGCGACGGACAAACCTACACTTCGGAGTGTCACCTACGGCTCCAGGCTTGCAGGACACAGACCGATATAGTCGTTCAAGCATTTGGTATCTGCAGGGAGGAAACTGGGAGCGGAACTGACTGGCCTATCCGGAGATACACTCCCATGCACTATACTCAGCCGGACGAAGGGAATGTACACATCTCTAAGAGTACCAGACATCTTCTGGTGCCGGAACATGGTCCCAGGTTATTCAATCAACATAAGGATAATGAAAACTTGATGACGTATCACAAGACTGCACTAGGAGCGGAAGTTGCCTTGGATGTGAACAATTATTTGGGAAAGAGCACCGGTTACGACAGAGGTCAGTTTAATATTGATTTGCGTAACTAAAAAATAATAATAAAATTAATACGAAATACTTTGTGTACACTACTATTTAATACATAAATATCAACATGTTTCGGAAGCGAGGATTCCCTTATCAGGATACATAGTATTTGTATCTTAAACAGTGGTCTACACAAAGTATTTCTTAATAATTTTATTAATAATTACACCACAAATATATACATTTATTGAAGAAAAAAAAAATCATTTCACTTCAAATGAGAATATGTGATAATGGATACTTTTTTATAAATTTCGAAGTCATTTTTTCTTATCGTTTTCATTGAGGAACCTTAGACAAATCTTTAACTTCAGGTCAGAGTGAAAGGACTTTAACTGCTTTAACCAAACTTCTGAGACATGAGAGTTCAAACTTTTGAATTAATTTGCTTTATAATTTAAAAAATTTTCTGTATAGTTTGTTACTGTAAATAGTTGGTATTTTTATTTATTAAGCAAGTATAACCTATAATACATTGTAGATCAAAGTATTATGGTAGCTGTACCTAAAATAACCGTTGGAACCTTTGCGAAAATTTAGAATTTAGTCAGTTCGAAAAGGTTATATGTATATCTTCGTTGTGTTTAACCTCTATACAATTATTAAAGGTTATTTTAGATAAATCTTTCAGCACTTTTAATTATTATTTTTCATAAATTATGGAAAATTATACTATTTTGATTACTAAACTGATTATTACTGCTAAACTATCGAAAACACGAAATTAAAATTGCATTAGCGCATGATATGATTAATTAAATAATGTTAATTATTTTTAAATAATTCTGCCCAACCTGCTATGTCAATAATGATAAATCATAAAATAAAAATAAAAAATAAAAAATAAAAAAATAAAAAATTAAAAAAAAAATCATTAAAAACCTTCTTTTGGGTCAAAATTTAAAATTAAGTTTTTTTTTAATGTGAATACCGCACAAGAGTCCCAACTGCTCCCAACCGTCTGGAACCAGTGAGACTATGGTATCGACAATTGGGGAATTTTGTGAGGCTGAAGGTAGTGGGGAGGGGAATAGGAAGGTGGGGAAACAAATTTACGTTCCAACTTAAATCGGTCTTTTGTAATTTCAATTTTAGCGAATCAAAATTATTTTTAAAAGTTTTTATTTTATTCATCATCACATATGCATCACATGAGGCAAAAAAAAATTGTTGTAAATCCTCATGAATTCGCCATAATTGCCAAAGTTGCCTCTAAAATCATGAAAAATTAATTTCTTTAACGGTCTAGATTTTATACTTGAAAACAAAAATAAACCATATAGATGCAAGACGTAATACCTTTTGATTTAAACAAAGATAATTAATTTTGTTGGATATTTTGGGTTCCAAGTCTGTCACAATTTGTTGGAACCATGTCAAACTAAACTTTCGGTTTTTTATTGACTTTAATGTTCCAACATTAGGTTTTAACTGTTGTTGCATCTATATCAACCCAAACCTTCTTAAATACAAAATAAATAAATAAAAAACGGTTAATATACTTCAATTGGGACCTGGTGACCAAATCTAAATTTTCTCAAAAACATCATTTGGAACTCTTTAACTTTCGCCTTATAACTTATTGCGACAAATTAATTATTTAAAAAATAAGTAAGAAAAATAATTACTAATAAATAATACGTTTTAAATATTTTTAGGACGAACGACTCTTGGTACAATTACCGCACTCATTGGGGATCTGTGCACCAGTAACATAGATTGCTTAATCTTGAACACACGTTGCGTCAAAGGGGCGTGTATTTGCGCAGCAGGTTTCAGTGCATCGATTAACCGTCAGGAGTGCTTGGAGCCGACTGGCGCCATTCTGCCAAAACCACCCCTGGCCTGCAACCAGTCGCCTTGCCACTACTCCAGCACTTGCGTGAACCTTCCTGATAATGGATTTACGTGTGTGTGCGAGCCTCATTCAACAGGAAGGCTTTGCGAATTCAAAATCACAGTACAACATTTCGATGTTCCTTCTTTCGATGGCCACGCTTATATTACTATGAAACCTCTCTCTGCATATCACAAATTCAACATTGAATTGGAATTCACAGCTTTCGCAGATAACGGAATTTTGCTGTACAATCAACAAAGGCAGGATGGAACGGGAGACTTTATTTCTCTGGCTATTATTAATGGACACATCGAGATGAGATATAATTTAGGCGATGGGATAGTCAGTGTGGTTACTCCGGATGCCATACAAATGGACACCCGACACAGACTGACGGCGAAGAGGTACCACAGAGATGGGATGCTAAAGTTGGATGATGGTGACGACACGGTGGGTCAGTCGAGAGGAGCCTTAAAGGCACTAGACTTGGTGGATCACGCCTACGTTGGATATGTGCCCACCAATTATTCCAGGTATTTTTGGGTACATATTTTCTCATTGATTCATATCATTAACTGAGCATACATAATACTACGCAACTCAATAATTGGTTGGAGCTTACCCTCTTATAATCTTTAAATACCGAAAGTTGATGCTTTACAATAATAATAACATCCAACTTCAGGTGCATTATTAGCAAATACATAATTTTACCCTCATTGTTCGTGTTTAGATTTGTAACATCAATTTCATGGAAATACCAATTACTGCTGAAACATCGAGTTCAAATACCATATAATAATGATAAAATTACTTACGCCAAATTCCAGATATAGGATATGAAATGATTGAACATTCGAACTAATTACCAATCTCCATTGATTCTATTTTTCAAATACCTACAGGGTATTCGAGAACATCGGAATCCGGCAGGGATTCATCGGCTGCATTCACCGCCTGAAGATCGGGCGGGTGGTTGTGTATCCGCGGCTGGCTAGCGGGGCGGGTGCGGCGGTGGGGCGGGCAGCGGGAGCTGCTGCGGCAGCAGCGAGCGGCGCGGCCAGCGGGGCGGGAGACGTGCTGTATGACGCTAAGAATGTGAAGGAATGCACGGATAACCCCTGCGCCAGTATGCCGTGTGCTAATGGAGGGACGTGTCACGCTTTGGATCGGGAATTTTATCGGTAAATAAATTATGTTCCGTTTTTCTTAACTACTACATTGTTTTAGTTTGGGGGAAGGGAATATAAAAAAGAACTACTGTAACTTTCTAAAAAAAATCCTTTTGTCGTGTTTTAGTGAAAGCCTTCATTTTTATACTTTTATTTATTTATTATTATTTTTTGGGTAATATTAATTTCATTCGAGTACTCACTAAGGGGAACTTGTACCCGCTAAGCCACTGCAACTAGCTTGTCTGCAGGAGTTTAGTTCAACAATATTATATAATAAAACAATAAATAACAATCATCATGCATGTTGTGATAAATGTACACAATGTGCACGAGACGTGTAGGCCCGCACAAGGGAGTGTAAATATATAGGCACCGGCACACAGGGACGCGACACTATTGTGATTCGCTAGTCCTTCTGAGAAAGGTGTTTGGTAGTTTCCAAGTGGGGATGTCGTCACCCCGAGCGTACTCGATTTGTAGTAGCGGCCAGTAAGGTCGATCGCTTGAGATAATGTCAGCTGTCATATGAGCGAGGTTCTCTGCATATCCGGGACCGGTATTCAAGGTCGAGCCGGTCGCTGCAAGCTCATGAGTAGGCTGGGTGGCTGTCGGGCTCGGGTTGCGGCATATCCAGGGACGGCATTCGGGTCGGATCGGTCATTATTATTCTTATTATTTTCATTATTATATTATTATTATTATTATATTAGTATTATTATATTATTATTATTATATTATTATTATTATTATATTATTATTATATTATTATTATTGTTATTATTATTATATTATTATAATATTATTATTATTTTTTTTATTACTATTATTATTATTACTATTTTTTTTAATTATTATTGTTATATTATTATTATCATTGTTATTATTATTGTGATTATTATTTTTATTATTATTATTATTATTATTGTGATTTTTATTATTATTATTATTATTATTATTATTATTATTATGGGTATGGGTTTTTATAGGCCGAACGTTCGGTATACGGAGAGGTATTTGCGCAGGATTCAACATGCACTTGTTGTTGTTATGATGATCTTGTTTGTTTCAGAGGTTATTCACCCGGCATGTGTTGTTTTGGTGAAGTTGGCCGGTGTTCACACAAGTTTTGACTTGCACGTATTTTGTTATGACGATCTTGTTTTTTTGAGAGGTCATTCAATTGGCATGCAATGTTTTGATGAAGTTGTCAGGTGCTCACACAAGTTTTAACTTGCACGTATTTTGTTTCCGTCTTTATCTGTTCCTATCGTTTTTTTTAAATATGAAATCAGCATAACAGTTTTATCATACAGATACTAGACTCAAATTACATAATATTATAAAAATCACCAAAATATCAGCAAGTATTAAACAAATTGATACATAAACATAATAATACGGTAGTACAGTTTTGTTTCAGTGAGGATAGACTTAATATAATACTAACAATTAAATCATTTAAAAGATACATTATACTATACATTTTCATTTAACAATCGCCTAGTCATTCTCTGACAACAATTCTGGTCGTCAATCAACCGATAATGTACTTTCACGTTTTTAACACGCCCTGACTATGGCGAGTCCATCCCTTGAATTTCTCTTTTCATCACAATTGTCATGACCATGTCGAACTCTCAGCAAGGCATTTCAAATTCTTGGTGATAGTCAACAATCTTTCTGCCACTGGCTAACATCGCTTCTTGCTGTTTTATTAACAAATCCACAACACCAGCCTCTTCAAAATTTAGTTTCTCAATTTAAAGTGAAGAAGTTCTAATGATATTTGCAGATGCGCCTGCTTGGACGGCTTCACGGGGGACTTCTGCGAGGTAGTGCTGGATCCCTGTTCGTCCGGGCCGTGCGAGAACGCCACCACGTGCGTCCCCGACGGCATCACCTTCCGCTGCGTCTGCGAGAGGGGGGATGACTCCTATGACGATTGCATGACAGGTAAATAAAACGGGCTTCTACAATAAATGCAAATTCACTTTGTGGCATAATTTTTTGAAAAAATAATAAAAAAGTTCATTTAAAAAAAAATAAACATAAAAAAGTTACTGATTTTGAAAAAACATGTTTTTTTCACTATTTAAATAATATTCGTTTCAGTTTTTTTTTCTTTCTTTAATATTTCCGAACCAGCTGCGATAAATAATTGTATTTTAATGGATATAAATAACATTACGATATGGTAATAGTAATTATATCCCAAACATCTTCCTGAGAAATAATCTGCTTTTATTCGTAGATTTTGATTTATCTTTATGTAACGTCCCCTAATGTACGTACATAAAAAAAAATCAAGTATTTGAAAAAACTCATTTAGCGCCATTGCCTCTCATGGGACAATATTATAAATTTACTAAGCAAAATGAGTCAAGAATCTCTTTCACATGTTATAATACTTACCTTAAAATAAAAATAATTTTAATAATGTAATTAGGTATCACATTTTATAATAAGCACGAAAGGTTTCTATTATGTTCAATATATACATCAATGACCTATGTAATAGTAACCTTACCGATCACATCATCACCTTTGCTGATGATGCAGTATTGATTTATGAAGGCAAAAGCTGGAACGAAGTAAAGCAGAAATTGGTATAAACAAGGTTATTCAATGGTTGGACAATAATCTCCTTACTCTCAATACGGATAAAACCAAATTCATACGTTTCAGTGCAACGCAAGCGGGGAAACCCAAAGATGTGCCAAACATTACTGCTCACCTTTGCAATGAAATAAACACTTGTACTTGCACTTAGAATGCGTGGATAGTTAAAAATATTTAGGAAACATTATTGACAAATTCCTGAGATGGGAAGAATACGTCGACTCAACTGCCACAAAACTCAGAAAACTCACTCACCTTTTCATGATTATTAGAAATATTCTATATGTAGAAGATCTGAAATCAATATATTATGTCATGTGTAATTCTTTACTTGAATAATATGCTTCCTTAGGATGGGGCGGTTGTGCCAAAACAATTTTGGACCCCCTGACAAAGGCGTAGAAATCCCTAATAAGAGTCATCCTTAAAAAACCCTTCAGGTACCCCAGTGATGAATTTTTCAAAGAAATGCAAGTTCTTGATGTCAGACAACTGTATATCAGAAAAATTGTATTACATACACATAAACAACGTCACCACTACCCATCTTGCTCAAAGACAATTATCATACTTAGGCCCAAAATTGTTCAACATAATACCCGATACATGGAAAATGAAAAGTACAAACGTCCTGCGTAAACTGATCAATGTATGGCTTCTTGATTTAGGGAGGGTCAAAAGCGAACATATGCTCATTAATAGATATGTACAATTTTAATAAAACCTTCATATGTAATTCATTACTACTATACACTAAATTAAAAAAAAATGCATATCATACTTTAATCTTTTATTTTTTTAACTTTTATACTTTATATTTTAAACTTGTACATCTCAATTGTAATTCATTATTACTCTACACTAATTTAAAAATGCATATAATACTTTAGTATCTTATACATTAAACTTTTATTCTTCATACTTTACACTTTTACATCTCATATGTAATTCATTATTTCTCTACAGTAAATTAAAAAATGCATATCATACTTTTAACTTATATTCTTTAAATTTTTATACTTTATATTTTAAACTTTTACATCTCATTTGTAATTCATTATAATCTACACTAATTTTAAAAAATGCATACTATACTTTAGTTTTTAATACTTTAAACTTTTATTCTTTTTACTATCAAATTTTACACCTCATATGTAATTCATTCTTTCCCCACAGAAAATTTATAAAATGCATATCATACTTTAAACTTTTATATCACATGTGTAATTCATTATTACTCTACAATACAGAACAATAAATTAAAAAAAAAAAAATGCAACATACTTTAAAAAAAAATTTCTTTCTTAAATTTACTTTAGGTATTCATTTATATTCTCTCATGTACTCGCATATGTATTTTAATATGAACTAAACTTATCAATTTGACTGTCCTAAAACAGGATTTGTTCCTACTTGGGCAGTCAAAGCCTTCTTAAATATTTCTGTAAAATAATGTGTGTTTCAAATAAATGTTATTATTATTATTAGGTATATTTATATTTAAGTGAAATTACTACTGCGTATTATAGTTCATTATTTTCAAATTGACGGAAGTTCAGCGATTAGTTATTTTTCCTTAGCAGGCATAGAATTTATATGGAAACTAATTTTAGCAGGTAGATCTTTTACGTTTATTTTGATAAAGAAGTTTCTAAATTCGGTAAATAGTTTAAATAATTTAAGTGCTTTAAAAGGTATATTTTGTACATTTTTTGTCCTCTTTCCTACTAAATGAACCTGTATTTATGAAGATAAATGAAATGTTTTAACAATTTCGTCACAGTGATGGATAGTACCAGTAATATTGAGCAGTAAATTTAAAATAAGTCATGTTCACATTTCCAGATAATTCGAAGAAGGACCCAGCCGCCATCCCGCAATTCACCGGTTCCAGCTACATTCAGCTGCCGCGTCCCTCGGGCCTCGGCAAGTCCTTCAAGCTGGAGATCTGGTTCCTGGCCAAGAAGCCAAGTGGCCTGCTACTGTACAGCTCGCAGGGCGTGTCCCGCTCCAAGGGAGACTTCGTGTCCGTCAACCTGGTGGACGGGCGGGTGCAGCTGAGGTTCAACCTGGGCAGCGGGGTGGCTAGCGTCACGTGAGTACAGTTGCTTGCTTTGTGAATCCCAGTTACTCGGCTCAGCTAGTTTTACACTATCTTAGGAAGCCACCGTGACTACTTTAAATTCTCAACACTGACGATGGCTTCTACACCCTAAAAGTAGTGCATTTTTTGTTGAAAAACTATTTTTTTTTTAAACTTTTTCAATAATTTCGCACGGAGTTCAAGATTTTCGGCTAATGATAAATTAACGGAGATTGTTTTTTTTATGAGGAAAAGGAGTATTGAGATTTAGGTACTTAAATAGGAATATTTTGACTCGTTGTCAAAAGACAAATAGAATTAAAACATTTCAATACACCAGATAGTCGTATACAAAAATGAAATAAGTAATAATAATAATAATAATTGGATGATTTATATTGAGCCGTTTTTACGAAAAATCATCTCAAGGTCGCTGTACAATTATTATTTCCTATTTTGTATCTAATTATGTACAAACAGATACAGAAAAACATACTTAACTGGCAGGTCGCTTCAGATTAACACAGATCGTATTAGAGAATTTAAGGTTATAGATGATGTGATTTTTACAGTTGCTATTTTAAGGTCCTTTTCTATTATTGTTAAATTTATTAGAAGATTGGTGGCACAAGAAGGGTTGTTATTTATTTGAAATATTCATAATTTTTAGGACTGGAGAATATTTATAAAATGACCTTTAAAAACGTTAGAAATTTTTAATAGATATTAACTTTCTTTCTCAGATTTAGTTATTTACAGTATTGTGGGCTGTGGACGAATTAGCGCACCGATGTGTGATTTTTTTAACTTATTGTATAAGTGACTTTTGGTAAGCACTAACCGGCTAGCCTAGCTAAGAAATCAGTGAAATCTGAAGAAAAACTGTATTACTTAGGTAGCAGTCTTGATTCATTTCAACGCGGCGTATGTGATGATAAACAAGGCCCGGTACCTTTGTCGGGCGGTAGTTAATTCATGAAATTAACATTACATCAGTAACAGCTAGTTTCTGCGCGCATTAGCGACGTCATGACATTGCTGACAGATAAACGTTCATTATTACATCGAAGACTGCGCGACAATTTGCATAACATTTGAACTCCCTCTGTGGAATATATGGGTACTTACTTAACTTAACCACTATACGAAAGGGAACTCGCGTGGAATACACCATAATAATAATTTAATGGCTCGTATTAATATGGAGATTTAATCTAGTTTTCTGAAGTAGGAAACTGTTCATGCAAGTTGTAAAATATTGCCGTCTTAAGTCACTTTTAATGTTTTGTCAATCTAGAAGATATGAAAAATCAAAATTGAAGAATATTATATTAACATAACCTAAATGAAACATGAAACCGAAAAAAACAAGAGAAATTAAAAAGATATCAGTCGCATCTGGGACTCGAACCCAGGACCTCTGTCTTTCCGGGACAACCACTTTACCAACTTAGCTAATGAGACCAGTTCATTTTATGTCATCTTCATCGATACCATATTTCAAATTCAAGACTTTGTCAATATCATCCTCTATTTTTTAATCCCATCGTCATAGATAGCTGCCAATAATAATATTTATCTCATTGCAATAGTTTTATTTTCTTCAATGATTAAATATCGCAATGAGGTTTTTAAACTTCAATAAAATAATAAAAAAAAAAAAAATAATCATTATTAAAAATGAGTTTGCTCGTTGAAATTAACACTGCTTTAATTAGTTTATTTAAAAACATCAACACATTTGTGAAACTAAAACTATACGACAGAGCCGACTTATCAAAATTTTAGAATGTACTTGTGATCACCTTATTTTCTTCTATCATTAGCGTAAGTTACTTCGCCAAATGTGGTACATATTCTTTTATTTTATTTTATTTGGAAAACCAACAATTTAGAATAATTATTATGTATGTAAATATATTAAAAAAATGAACTGACAACAGGTTTTCACTTAATTATTTAAATTATTCAATTAAAAATAAAAAGTTACAAGGCTGGCTTATGAGGTTAGGATGATGGGAGGGAGGGGAAGGGAAAGGATCTAGTCTGTGTAGAGTAATATGTATTGTGTGAATGTTATTTATTGATTTTAGGTTTGAAATTATAAGGGGATGAGTTGAATAAGTCGAACTCACTGTAGTATGAAGTGTAAAAAATGTGTGAAGCGCAGTGAATAAAGCTATTTTGTTTTGAGTTAGTGTTGCATTAAGGTAGGTTTAGTCTGTGTTTTTGTCTTGTTTGTGTGTTAGGCACTCTTAATTGAATTCGTTTAAGTAATTCAGGGCGGTACGTCGGCAGAATTTCGACTGCTTTCTAGTGACGAAATTCCGAAAAACGCGGCTGACTCCTCATGACTCAAGTGATACGATACTCATTTTATATAACATGTGACATGTTTTTGACGTCAGTAGAACTATGTCACCTCTATTTGGGGAATATTATGAATCTTGAGGAAGTAAAATCGGAAAAGAAGAAAATTATCTTTGGAAAGTATATCTTAATTAAGATCTATTAAATAAACTTAGTTACGGCCATCCCAACAAAGTTTCGACTCAGAATGGTGGTCCTTCACCACAGTAACTCTGGCGCACAGATACTCGTTGTTGACTATTTATAGCAAGATCGTCATTATAATTATTACGTTTGTCGAATCCAATGTTATTTTTGTTTCAATCATTTTAATTTAAATGGCTGCACTCTTGTCGTAGATTTCAGTTCATACTCAGTGCAGCAAACGCAGCAAAAATAAAGACAGTTTTAAAAATTTAAGTCATCGTACCTCTCTGTGGTTTTCACTGATAAAGTAATAAATAACATCAAATGGATAATTCATCTTTCTTTTCTCAGGCAATTCTCAGTAATCAACAGCTTTCATTAACTTACTGTAGAGATATTTAAGCTTCGTTATACCATTGTGTTACTCATCAACAATATACCCAGTGTTAACAATGACAGTGTTTTTATCTATCGAGTAACAATCACCAATTCACGTGACGATATTCTCGACATATTTAATCCATCCATAAAGTGTGAGATTTGCAACACTAGGCAGATCACGAACTTTCTAGTGAGGACAATCATATCACCTTGTCCTACAACATGTTAGAAACCTGCATAAAATCAATGATATTTCAGTTGTTCACACATGTACATCAATATTCTTTATAGAAACTGGAATTTATTATTTTGCTGTGAATTATATATCCTAATTTTTTATAATGCGTTCTTTAAAAGTCTCGAAAATAAACGCTTGCTTTGATTATGTTCCTCTCCTAGTTCGTGATAAATTCTCGATCAATCTGACATCCAACGGCAATGATACCAATTTTCAGTTCCACGGAGAGCATCACCCTGGAGACGTGGCACCGCGTGAAGATCCGGCGCAGCGGGAGGGACGGCGTTGTACAGCTGGACAACTCCACGGCGGCGCGCGGCTCGGCGCCTGGCGTGCTCACCGAGCTCAATCTGGAGCAGCCGCTGTATCTGGGATTCGTACCGTATGTCACATCGTAGCATTTTTACACATGTCCATAGCAATATAAACAAACAACACACGGAGAAACAGAAACTTGTTCATACAAAAGCAAAATCGTTCCATTACAAAACAGAACAATGAAGAAAAGTGAAGAAAAATATCAAACAAGCAACAAACCTAACCACTCCTAAAATAACCTAACCTAACCTAATTGTTTCATCGTGTCCTGTTTTATCCGGTTACCAAGGAAAATATAGAAGTATAAGCTGGTCAAATGACTGAACGATATAATATAGCTCGATGAAATTCCAGTAAAATCTAAGAACTGTGAACTAAGTGGAATTGAAACATTTTTTTAAGTCAAAGTTTTCGAAAAATCCATTCTATGATCTTGATAACAGGTTGAGAAAACGCTGATAAAGACAGCTATAGATTTATTTATTTCCTATCAACGGTATAAATATAAGATAAACGATAATTGCATGTCACAGTAAAATACAACCATACGAAAAGTTAGATCTTGAATTATATAAAAAGTAAGAGATATGCGTACATATAAAACATATAATTAGACATAGGTTAAATTAATATAGATTGAAAAGATACGATAGTATAAATGGTCTTCTTGCACTTACATTTCGTGCGATTAAATAGATCTGTCACATCCGCGTATCTATTACCCACTAATTTCATTCAACTAGGTACAAGCGAGTGTTTGTAATGCTCAGTCCTAGTATTGTTAAATTTAAAAGGATTTTAGAACGAGAACCTCTCGTAGGTATGTGAAATTGAATGGGGTTAATTAAATCAATGCTGTTATACTACCATTTACAATTTTTCACTTAAATATCAAGTCGGAAAAAATTCTTCACTCTATTTTAGTAAATTCAGTTCTTTCATAAGCAATTATTGTTAATGCTTTCAATGAGAATCCCGAGTTTATAAGGTGTCTTAGGAATTTAATTTGATTTTTTTTTTATTGAATTTGAATGTATTTAAAATGGGGGGACCAGATCGAGGAGTTACATTCGACTTGACTTCGAACTAAATATGTATAAAAAAATCCCCTGGAACATTGAAGACTGAAGCAAAGCATTTTCATTCCCTTATTTGTGATTGCGTCTACATAGGATATTAAGTCTAATTTAGAACAGAAAATTATACCAAGGTCATTAATTTCATCAAAAGAAGTAAGGATTAAGTTATTAACTCAGTATTGATAAATAATTGACTGACTTATTTTGTAAAATCTTATCGGATGACACTTATTAATGTTCGGGTAAAGTTTGTAAAGAATACACCAATCAATTATCATGTGTAAGTTATTTTGAAGACAGATATAATCTACAGTGGTTATGAATATTTTCAAATCGGCTGCAAAGAGTAATATATTTATATATTTATAAAATATTTAAAAAATATCGTTTATAAATAGTAAAAACTAAATTGGACCTAAATGAGACCCTTGTGGTACACACTGGTAGCTATAAATTGGTTGGAAAGGAACGAAATAATTTTTACTAATAGAACTCTATCAGATTGATAGCTAGCAGTCCAATAGTTTTTCATCAATACCGAAGAGAATTGAGGATATACGAGTATGTATTACTACATAAACAAATAGATATAAAATAGAAAATTTTCCTCCGTCATAATAAATAAACTATGACCATATAAGGGGTTCTTCGAAACCGGTCAAGAGATTGATTTAATGGTTAATTTCTTCCATCTATTTATGAAAAACTGTAATGCACATAACTGCACTTTGCGAACGTGTAAAATGCAACGGGTTATTTTCTTACATATACACTAGAAGCTTCTAGAAGTACCTTCTATGTAGATTTGAATAAGAACCAATGTCGCCAAATGACATAACACCTTATGACATAGAATAAAGAATATACAATAAGAATGTAGATTTAAATGGATGCCTTTGACTTAGTACCTTTTGGTTTTAGCCCCGATAGAGCCAATAAAAATACAACAAATACAGCGCTGTCTTTCTTACACTACCTGTATTGTATATTGCCATTCCTATTAACGAAATGAGATGATTGTTAAATCTATTTTTATAAGAAAAAGTTTAAGGTCCGATTCGAAAGATTTTTGGAACATAAAATACGCCCAGGGCGCATTCCTTCGCTCTGTCTCGCTTTCACTGCCAGATATCGTATATTGCAACTCCATTTTATTTATCTGTCAGTTGTTAGTTTTTACATACAGCTGAGTCAGGTATCTACTCCAAGAGTGGATAAATGATTTTTTTACAGTTAGTCCACACTAGAGGCCCTGAGGGAAATAATTTCTCACAAGGCCTATATCATCCTTGGGGATGCTGGAGGGTCTTTTGGAGGAGAGGAAGAAGTGAACTTGGGTCTTGAAGAGACTCATGGTGTAGGAGGGAGGAAACACCGAAAGTCAGCAGATCATTCCACGGCAGAGCTGTTGAACACAAGAACGAATCTTAGAAGCGATCCATTTTCATGTGACTAATGTCAACCGTATACAAATGTTGGGAGCGCGTTTGGCGTGTTTCCCGACTGTTCACTGGTGCGAAAGGGATCAATGACGCTAGTTCCTCAGAACATCTTCCATTGAAAAACCTGTAGAATAAGGACAGCATTCCCACCTGACGTCTGTGCTCCAAAGATTGGAATCCGTTTTTTAAGATAGGGGAATCTATCATGGATCGCCCGTTTCTCCACAAAATCGAGGGTCTTTTTTAGATATTTTGGTGTTCCCGACCAGAGGTGGCTGTCAAATTCTACAGTGAAGCGCACTTGTAATTTGTACAGGGTCAGCAGTTGTATTGTATCAGCGTACTGCAAGTGTCTGCGGACCCTGTGCAGTACGCCCCGCTTCTGAGCGTCTACCTTTACCTTGGCTTCGATACTTCATCTGGTCCTCATACCTGAGTTAGTCAATTAGGGTTACCAATGGACCAGTACAATCTCTGAAGAGATAAATCGATAGAAATGTATTGTGGGCGGATCCGTGTGCCTAATATCCCACCATAGAGGTGTGGGTATTATAAACGAACAACTTATATTATATATATGTATGTATGCTCGATGTTATAATTAATAATTACTTATTATTACTTACTTCTTACTATTTACATAATTTTATTTACTTATTATTATTTATCGTTTCACTAAAATTGTAAAGCCGCTCTTCTCAATACAGGACTGTCCTAGCGAGATGGGTGGCTAATGTTTTTGTTTTGTTTTAAAATTTAAGAATAAATAAATAAATATAGTAACCGCTAAGAATAATTTAAAATTTATTATCTTGTTGGATATTATGTTAATTGTAGATGATTTATGAGTTACGTTTTTAATTAGTCTTTACAATTATTATTATTTTGGACTTTTGGGTCCATTATATTTTGAAACACAATATTAAGATCATTACTACAACCCAAAAAATATCGATTACAAAGATCGGCCCTATCTCTAATTAACGTGTCGGCGACTAGCGGAGACCTATCAAATGTTGCGTGCAAACTCTTATTTACCTTTTTCTTGTATTTTTTCGGCATTCACTATATAGCAATTTCTAGACGTTTTGTTTGGAAGTTTTAATTTACCATGTACTTTTGCTATTTTTGGATTAATAAATTCGCTACCGGTTTCGACACAACCTTGCCATTGACGAGCTTGAAACTTACGTTCTTAAAACTTAAAACGAATTTATTAATCCAAAAATAGCAAACGTACATGGTAAATTAAAACTTCCAAACAAAATGTCTTATTTACCTACCTAATTATATAATATATTCACTATACTCTTAGCTTAAGTACCTGATTTTATTCTTACTGAACGGTACGACATTTAAAGAAGTATGTAGACTACACGGGGGTCGGTGGTTGAATTTGTACTGAGAGACCGAATTTCTGTATTTGAAATATAAGGTCAGATCTCTCTTACTTTAGGACGCGAAACACGACCACGACCCATATATTAATCTTCTTTCTGTTTTGTTTTTGTTTTATTTATTTTAATTTAGTTATTTGTACATTTAAGTTTACAAAAAAACTAATTATGACTTATATAATATTACATATAGATAATGACAATTTAAAAAGCTGATCGCAATGTCTTTTTTGCAATCTATTTTAAATTTATTATTTTAATTTTGTCCGGCAGAACATTATAGCATTTCATCCCTTTATAAAATATACTATTTTGCGTTTTGGCTTTGTTTTTTTTCGATAGCCTAATTTCCTTACCCGTTATTGTATTATGAATGTCCATGATGAAAACAATTTTGATGAAGAAATATATTGGCGATAAGTTATTTCTGATTTTATGTATAAAAATCAATACGTTCAATGTCAGCATTTGTTTCACTGTTAGCCAATTTAATTCTTCTAACATTTGAACTACTTTTGAATATCTATTTCGCTTTAGTATTATTCGCATTGCTCTTTATAGTATATATAAGCAGTGTTGATTTTCAAAAAACAATAATTTGAAGAATATTAAAATAGTTAGGTCAGGTACGTAGCATATACAATTTTAACTTTTTCTTTCCAGAACTTGGATGAAAGTCCATCGCCTGTCCGGCGTCACAAGCGGGTTTTTGGGAGCCATGCAACGCATCATCATCAACGGCAAATCTCTAAAGATCCTCAGTCACAACAACATGTGCATGTTTGGCGGGCCTCAGCAGCAGGGGGCGCGCGGCCCCAAGCAGCTGGCCTGCTCCAGCCCCGGCGTGACTCGCTACCGCGGCCCGCCCTGTCTGCGCGAGACCTGCTCGGGCCACGGGACCTGCGTGCCGGTGCTCGGCGATTTCCACTGCCAGTGTGAGGACGGATACACGGGCGACAGCTGCGAGGTGAAGGAAAAGATTCACGAGAATGAGGTGGATGGGAGGATCTTGCATCATAATCCAAGGAAAAATAAGCAAAGGTGAGATTAAACACAATAAAGGTTCCTCACACAATCAAATCACATTGTTTTTCAACTTCCAAAAAACAAACAACAAATTTTTCAATAGAAAATAGAAAATCTTGTTTATTAATTAGATAGAGGTACCTGAAAACAATAATTGAAGGCACTTAAAAAGTCAAGTGTGCTGTTATTTATTTAGCATTTTTTTTATGAAAACTATAACATAGAGAAGGATTTTTTTTCAACTTCAAAGCTGTCAAAATACCATCACTATTGACAAATTTATACAGCCTGACATGTAATAGTAGACAGAAAATAATATTGTTTAAATGTTTTCACGAACTTTAAAAAAAAATACCTCTATTTAAGTTTAAAGGTGACTATTGTTAAAAAAAAAGACTCAATTTCCCTATTGTATGTTTAAACTTTTCTCATTATTTGATGATTTGCAAAGAAGACAGTTATATCGAAACCCGATTTTTTCGTATTTATGAAATTTAAGTATCGAAATAAACATGTATTCATATGTTAGATAATTTAAAAAAAAACTCAAAATCGTGTTCATAGACCACAATTATAAATCAACAAAAAAATAATTGATCTTGATGTTTTCTTAAATCAACCTGTCAAATGCAAATACGTGAACACATTTGAATGTGACAGATTTCACGTTGACAGATTTGTGTTGCCGAATTAATGACATTTTTTACTAAAAAAATAATAAATATCTACAATTAAATGTGAAGCTATAACATAATATTATTAGAGAAGAGCTGAGATACCTCCATTAAATTGCACATAAATATACCGAATATCTATTATATACTATATTTATCTAAAATTATCATGTTTTTTTGTGAGCAGTGAAATTGTGGATGGAGCAAGGAGTATGTGTGTTGGAAATGATTTTTAAAATGAATATTTGGAAATAAATTCTTCTCACCCTCCTACTCCTACCCCTACCCTTACCCCTACTCCTTCTCATACCCCAACCCTTATGCATATTAAGATAAGATTTAGTGTGAGTCTTATCTTGTTTTCTTAAGTGATGTAAATATTAGAAAAAAAAAGTTTAATTTCTGAAAAATTTTCAGGAAACATATTACGGGATTAACGGGAAATCGGGATATTCTATCAAACTTTGGTGGAGAAGAGTTCAACGAAGAAGCGAGCTGATCACCAGAATACATATCGACAAGAAAATCATAAGGGAAGCTCTCTAACTTCAACATAATATCCTTTCTGATGAAATTAAATTTGAAAAATTTGCATTATTTATATCAATTTTATTACCGATTTTGATTTTAAAACGAAATCATCCTGTTGTATCTAAAATGGAGCCATACATAACATTTAAATTATTTCAGAATATAATAAATACACAATCCACAAAGAAAATTACATACATTTATTTCGTGTACCAAATACTCATTTCGAAACAGTTTGAAATAATGAACGATATGTTTCTATTACCAATGTAATAACTTTTTATGAACCATCTGATTTTGTACTTACCAAAAAACATTAAAACTAATTTAAAAAGGCAGGCCAATTAATTGCTTTTTATACTCCGTGGTCTGAAATAAACACGCGTAGATAAATGTTTGGAATATAATGTGTACTTGTTTAAAGTAATCTTTTGTTTTACTTGTGAATACGTCTGATAATGATATCCTTATTTTGTAAGAAGATGTTTTTGCTAAACAATGTTATAAATTTATTTAATGAAAGTAGAGAATATTTATATCTGTATAAAATATAGTAATAAACCGTTGTTACCGAAGATAATATTTGAAATGTATGTAAAAGATGTTTAATGCCAATAGTAAATATAATTTGTCCAAATAAAAATATAGAATACCTACCTTTATGATTACGCTGAGTTTTATTTTTCAATGTAATATTATTATTATAAAATATTGTCTTCCATATCCAATTAATTTCGTAATAATTTAGTTTTAACTCCATCCATAGATAGATAAAGAATAAGTTGTCGTACTTTTTAACATTTCTTTACTTCCAATTTCGTTCGTGAAATCTTCTCGTTCATGGTTGTGTCCACCATCTAGCGGTTTTTTTCGGAACCTTCATTTACACGCTTGGTGTGAGCTTTGTACACATTCTCACGTAATCGTAACAGTGTTCCATTTCATGCGATAGGTATTCCAACAAGAAAGCAAAAAATATCTGTGTAATCGGAAATTCAATGAGGTTGGATTTTCACATTTCACCGACTGTGGAAATAATTCAAAATAAATTATGGATCCGTTCTTAAAAAAGGTGGCTAAAAACGATTTGATCACAATAGAACATTTAAAGACTTAATTGAATGCAGATATAGCCAGACGAAATGCAAATTTGAACTATGGGAAGAGGATCATTTTCTTCGACTTAGGGGAATCGATTATAATGAAATTTAAAATCTGTATAAAGTAATCAAAAAACACTTCAGTAAGTTTAAAGATTTTAGGAATTGTCTACAGTAACGATATACAGACGTGGAACACGTTCATCCTTTTCACCGGCTCTCTGTAAAGCGTTTCAAATTTGGAAGCTTCACTAAAAAAAGTTTATAAAATACATAATTTATAAAAAAAAAAAGTTTGGCACCTACCGGGATTGAGATTTAATGGTTGTGATACTAGTTAGTATATAATAGGGATAATTCACCTTTGCTATCACTCCCTCGCTAGTTGCTAGAGTCATATCCCCGATATCAAAAACAAATTAATTTTTTTATTTACACTTGATGCCACGATATGCAGATGGAGATAATTTCCAAAGAACAAATACCTGGTAAAGAATAAAAATATCCCATTGTCTCTTGAAAAAAAATCATTGTGTTTTTATATTTCGGATGATGTAAAAATGTATGAAATTGCATAATACCTAATATAGTATATGATACATAGAAAGAAAAAAGAAGAACAAGTTTTTGGATTGTAGATGAGTACAAAGATAATATTTATTTAAAAAAAAAACAAAATTAAACAACAGCTCTTATGCGATGCTCTTATAATTGTTGCAACATA
Source organism: Halesus radiatus (assembly GCA_022606495.2). Lineage (NCBI taxonomy): Eukaryota > Metazoa > Arthropoda > Insecta > Trichoptera > Limnephilidae > Halesus > Halesus radiatus. Next base: position 87,224 of record JAHDVE020006246.1, read on the forward strand.
AAAATATCGTTCAGGTATCTTTTAAACATGGGTAAACTTATATTAAATATATCTATAGCAGAGATGAATTTATTACCAAGTATATTTAGACGAGAAATGAATGCATACATTTGGTAGTTAGTCCCAGAATTATTGTTACAGAATAACATATTTTGCCGAGTTGGTCGATGAGGTACTTTGAAGTTAATTAGTTGCAGGAGTTCACAACAGTCTAATACACAATAAATAATTTTAAATAAAAAACTGAAGTCTGTTATTTTTCTTCTGTTTTCTAGAGTATGTATTTTGAGTGTATTTAGCAAGAATGTATAGTTTATGTGTTGTTTTGGTATGTGTAGTTTGAAGTTAATAAAACGTAAAAATTTGCGCTGCACGCGTTCAATATTTTTTTATATGAATGAGATAGTATGGGGACCACACTATTGAATTGTATTCTAATATGCTGCGCACTAATGACAAATATACGATTTTTATAACTTCCAGCGAATATAAAAGACTTGATAGTTCTAATTATAAATCCCAATGTCTTCATACCTTTATTAGTTATTTGTTGCATGTGATTTACAAAATTTAATTGTGTATCAAACAAAACTCCGAGATCACTAATTTCGTTGACTTTTTCCAAGATTTTGTTATCTATAGCGTAGTTAAATGATAACGGGGTTTTGATTCGACAAAATGTCAGTGTCTTGCATTTATCAACGTTGAGAAATGAGTTATTAGCAATACACCAATTATGTAATTTATCGATGCTTAACTGTAAGATTATGCAGTCGCTAATATTGGATATTTCTTTGTATAGTTTAATATCATCGGCAAAAAGTAGAACTTCTACATCGTCGAAACAAGTTATGACGTCATTGAATATTATTAATAGAATGGGACCGAGATGACTTCCTTGCGGCAGACCACTAGTTGCATTAAATACCTTAGATTTTAAAGACTTAATTTTGACGAACAAGATTCTGTTAGTTAAGTAACTTGAGAACCAATCCACCATGTTGCCTCTCAGTCCTAGTGCATATAATTTACTAAGTAATCATATATGGGATACTTTATCGAATGCTTTTGAAAAGTCTGTATAGATAGTGTCAACTTGTTTTTTATTCGTGAAGGATTCCGTAATATAGTTTTGGTAAACTAATAGATTAGTAGCAGATGATCTTCCATTGACGAACCCGTGTTGTTTTTTTATCAATTACTTTGAGTATTGATGGATAAATTAAGTCGAGAACAATGGGTTCAAAAAATTTTGGGAGTGCTAATTGTATACATAAAGGACGATAGTTTTTTATGTCTGTGTCATCACCTTTTTTGAAAATTGGGGTAATATAACTAGATTTCCAACGAGTTAGAAAATGTCCAGAAGAAAGTAAATGGTTAAATAATATGGTAAGTGGACATGATATTGTAAATGCGCATTTTTTTAAAATTATTGGCGAAATGTTATCTGGGCCTGCAGATTTGTTGGGGTCAAGGGAAAGTATTTTATTTAGGCAGGATTCCCGTGTAATGTGGTAGTTCTATAAATGTAACGTGTTATGATATATATATATGATGGTATTTTATTTTCAGATATTTCGTCTTCGTATACGCTTTGGAAATGATCCACAAACAAATTAACAATGTCGATGGTGCTATTAGCTATTTTGCCATCATAGTGCATTGTAGGGGGGTAGTCTGAGCCTTCATTGTTTAATTTTTGACAAAATTCCACAGATTTTTTGTCTCCAGTGCATTTTTCTCAGTGGAGGTGATGTGTGCTTTATAGCACAGTTTGGATAGTATTTAACATTTTTTCTCGTTGCTGAAAAGTTTTAGTGGTCATCGATTAGGTGAGTTAGTTTAAAAAAAATTTGTAACTGTTTTTTTTTGTTTGAGCAGTAATATAAGGTCCGTGGAGAACCAAATTGGATATGTTCTGTGTTTTTGTACATACGATGGTACATAAGAATTTATATTGTTGGAAAATGTTTGATAAAGTTTTTCTAAGGTTTCTTTGATATCACTATCATCAGTCAGGAAATTCCAATCAGTATTAGTGAGCTGGTAATTAATAGAATCGTAATAGGCGTTTTTGAAGTTGAGTGTTGTTTGTTTCAATGTGGGTTTGTATATGTACATATTAACTGTAATGTGTAGGGGAGGATGATGACTATCCACCGGTATGAGCGGATCGTTTGACTTTTCAACACACATTTTAGAGCAGTTAGAGAGAGCTAGATCTAAAAGGCGGTCACATGTATTGTACACAAAATTATGTTGATGTAAATTCAAATAGTTTATCGTATCTATCACTTCACGTGCTGGTTCATTAGAACTTTCATTTATAATATAGCCATTGTCACTAAAATTCCATTTCAAATCGGGAAGATTGTAATCACCGACGATAATAATTTTAGATGTAGGATGTTTTGAAATGAGAAATTCAATGTCTTCACAGTGTTGTATGTTTGAATATCAGAGTTTGGCGGTATTTAAATAGTTCCAATGATGATTTTTTCCATGGGGGTAATAATTTGTACAAATAATTGCTCCAGTGAGGTATTTTATGTGTTTAGTTTTTTCACTGATAAAGTTTCCTTAATTGCTATCAGAACTCCGCGTCCTCTTGATTTGGTACTAGATTTTGAGTTTCTGTCGCACCGAAATATCTTGTGGTTCGTAAAACCAAGTTCTGGAGACTTTATTTCTGGGATGAGCCAAGTTTCGGTAAGGATGAATATATCATGTCTGTGTAAAGGTGCTGCTGTTTTAAGATCATGTTGTTTCGTATGAAGTTCTCTTGTATTTTGGTAGTAGATTTTTATTTTTTCAGGGCATTTGGTCCGGCATTTTCGGCTACTTCGGCAGCATCCATTTATGGGATTAGGTTTTTTGAGACATTTTTTACTATCGATGGTTTGTTATTAATAAATTTTATTGTCAGTCCCACTTCCCCTTTCAGGGTACGGTTTGCCAGGGATTTTCTGAGATCATAAAGATATTGCCTTTGTAACGGAGTTTGGTAGGAAAAAAATTATATTCAGTGTTTGACAATGTTATGTTTTTTCTCCGCAATATATTTAAGACTTGCGACGGATCGTTGAGTATAACTTTCAGTGGTCTGATTTTATTTGGTTTTACCACGCCAATACGGAACACGTTTACAGAGTTTTCGACAAGCGTGTTGTCGATTTTGTAAAGTATTTTTATTATTTCCATTTTGTCCTGAATGACTCGGTCCAATTGATTCACCAATGTGCTTTCGGGTATATTTGCAATGATGTATAATTATGATTTGTAATATTCCTACATGGTACAGAACCCTTCAACAGCCAAGGAAAATTTTGTGTCTTCGTGAGTTACTATTTCAACAAGTGGAAAAATTGTCTAAACGTGATATTTATTACTGGTAAAATCACCGCACATTGACTCTTTGAAAATCATAAGGAAGATATTTTTTTATTCTGTGAAGGTATCGAACAGTTCGAAAAGTAGGTATTTGTCTAAGAATGATGGGTCCAAGATGATTCATTGAAAAAATCCTCAAAAACAAATTTATGGAAAATGAACCAAATTCCATCTTTTTCCACTAAAACTATTATGTAGCGCCAATGTGTTGGGGGTTTTTTCTATTTTTATAACTTAATTTTTCGAACTTTGCATCTTAATATATATAAATGAACATTTATGTGTTATTCGTTGGTAAGTGTATTTATTGAGCAAGGAAAATATGAACCAGGACGAGCGTTGGACTCTACCTCTTAATCGAAGGTGCCTGAAGTATAAATAATTATATGTTATTCGTTGGTAAGTGTGTTTATTGAGCAAGGAAAATATGAACCAGGACGAGCGTTGGACTCTACCTCTTAATCGAAGGTACCTGAAGTATAAATAATTATATGTTATTCGTTGGTAAGTGTGTTTATTGAGCAAGGAAAATATGAACCAGGACGAGCGTTGGACTTTACCTCTTAATCGAAGGTACCTGAAGTATAAATAATTATATGTTATTCGTTGGTAAGTGTGTTTATTGAGCAAAGAAAATATGAACCAGGACGAGCGTTGGACTCTACCTCTTAATCGGAGGTACCTGATGTATAAATAATTATATGTTATTCGTTGGTAAGTGTGTTTATTGAGCAAGGAAAATATGAACCAGGACGAGCGTTGGACTTTACCTCTTAATCGAAGGTACCTGAACTATAAATAATTATATGTTATTCGTTGGTAAGTGTGTTTATCGAGCAAGGAAAATATGAACCAGGACGAGCGTTGGACTCTACCTCTTAATCGAAGGTACCTGAAGTATAAATAATTATA